>VDFB02230377.1:0-21052 GCA_007258455.2 Sequoia sempervirens | reverse complement strand
CAACAAAAATCTATTTTCTATAATTCATGGATTGAACTCTGTATTTTATTTGCTCTCAATGTCTGTATGCTATGGAAATGCCATTACATTTTTTAAAAAAGTAGTTTCTTACTATTTTTCTTCAATTTTTTATGTTTTTTTGTAAATCTACCAAAAAACCCTAGTTTTTCTACCAAAAAACCCTATTTTGAAAAAAATCAACTAAAAATAAACAAATCTAATTGAAAATTTGATAAAAAAATAAAGAACTTTACCTATTAGAGATGGACTCCAAATCGGATATCGGATTTCGCTTTCCACTGTGCACCCACCGCCGTTGAGCCAAAAACAAATGTGAATGAGTTTTGGTCGCCCGATTTTTTTTATATATATACTTCAACAAAATCGGATATCCGATTCCTAAAACTAAGTTTTCCCTCTGCCTCGGTAGTCACCCCAGCTCCAAAAAGTCAACTCACCATTTTCGCGTTTTTGAGTCGTAGAAACACGTATTTTTTTCTCCATTGCCACTTTTTGGCATACCATGATCCTGCACATGCCCATTGTAATGTCCCCAAATTTTATGAGTCAGCATAAAGTAATATTATTAATTTAAGTTGTCGAAATTAGTTAAATTAAAAAGGACAACATAAATTAATAATGCAAAAGTAAATATGAGTTGGAAAAGTTACATAATTAACTAATTTACTTTTCAAAGTGAATTTTCAAAAAAGAATTCAAACTAAAAGTGAAAGGAAAAAGACGAGAATTCAAGAAGTCACACAAGGAGTTACAGAGAGGGAAAGAATAAGAGTTTGTAGGAAGATTGTGCAAGATGTTGGATTTGATTTTGGAAAATAGGTTTTTGGTTGGTGAAACACTGGTTCACCACAAAACTTATTGGAGACAAAAACCTCCATTAAGAATACTATCTTCGAGATTGAAAGACATCTCTTGAATGGTGGTGGATAGGCATACTCATTATCTATGCATGAAATAACAGAGAATTGTTCTATTCAGATTTAATATTTACACAATTTTATCTTGAAGGTTATTATCTAAAGACTATATGGGAGTTGTGTGTTTGCTTGGTAGCTTCATTTTTCGAAACTGAAGTTAGTGGAAGCTGAAATTTGTATGAAGAATTTGATATCGAGAGGTTTGGTTATATTTATCACTTCCACGACACTGAACAAAGATTTAAATTTGGGTATTGTCATTGAGTTGAAGAGTCAAGTCTTAAAACAATAAGCTATCGATGCTAGATGAACTATTGGAAGGTGTTTAATATTAAGATTGGGTTGTTTATGGTAAGATGAGCGGGTTGAAATTTGAGGAAATTCTATCAAGGAAGAAATTATTCCCAAGATTCATTCAAAAAAGAATGAATGAAAGCGTGAGTCCATGAAGAAAAATCGTGGGAATTCTACAGTTTTGGCTAGGTGGCTGAAGACAGTCGGATATTGCTAATGACTCGATGTTGGTTACTCTTTCTTCCATCAGGCATGGCAAACCATATAATAGTGGGATGATTGAAGTTTCATAATGCCAATCTGAGGTGTAATCGTGGGAGTTTGAATTTCAATAGAAGAGTTTAATGATTTGATGCCAGAAGGAGGCGACTATGTTTCTAGCACGACAGAATAATTATAAAGTAGAGTCGATGGAATTTGAAGACCTCAATTTAAAAAAGTTTCACTTCATACAATTTTAATCCAATATAATAGTTGTCGCACTGTTGTTACATATTATTGGGTAATTGTATGATATTGCAATCTTCTGGAGAAGTGAGTAGTTTAAGCACTTTGTTTCTTGATTTACGAGAAAAAGTGCAAGCCAGATATCTTCTTGGAGGCAGTTGTTACAGATAAAGAATTCATAGTAGAATTATTATTTCTTGACAATCGACCATTAACAAACTAATACAACTTGAGGAAGGGACAAATTCATTGAGGCCATAGTTATTAATAAATGGAAGAAGTAAGAAGTGGCGAAACTTTGATAGAATATTGGAAATTGATGTATATAGTTCGTTGAATACTAAGGCACCAATATCAAATTATATTGGAGCCGAAGGAGTCAAAGTCTAATGAATAGGAGAAAATTATGGTTCTTTTTCTATTGCTACCTCCATACTTCCACTATGGAAGAGGTGCGGTTTATATAGGAGTTGCCAATCTATATCACTTCCACCGATTAATTAAGAGTGTTTGATAACATTTCTTCCAGTAGTGACTTTGATAGAAATCTGTGAGAAGTAAATAGTCGTCTATCTCATGGAAAGACACGTGAAGGATCTGAACATTAGAGGCTACTGATTAAAAGAAATAGGTCAGAACAAATAACTGTGTATGTTGTTTAACATTTATAAATATTTTTGTGTACTTGAGCTGCAAAGTACCTTACGTTATATTTTGTATTATGCAATGCACAATATCTGTCAATAAATGTGATTTCAAATGTAAATGTGGAAGTTATTCTAGCTGGAATTTATGATGGTAAAAAAATTATCAATGCCAATTGAGTTATACTAAAGAAATTGGTTTAGTTTCAAAGGGGATGCAAGTGTTTGATGAAATGTCCAAAGAGAAAAGTTGGTAAAAATCGAAAAAAAATTAGTATTAAAACTGGGAAAGGAAACAACAGAACAGGGTATGCCATTATAGTGGTATCAAAGCAATAGATTCTTCCATCCAGTGGGTTTAATCACAAAAGTTTAGTAGCAGAAATTTTCCGATCAATTTGGGTTATCAGCTTGTTTGCTTGCTCATTTTTCAATTAGTGTCTGACTTTCATCTTCCTTTGAAGTTAAATATAACGGACAATTCAGCAAAGATGATGAATTCCATTCAAGAAAGTATGACAAAAATGATGCAAGGCTCAAAAGATATGAAAAGTCTTTAACAAAATTATTAGAGCATTTGGAAAAGATAGACTCTCTCATTGCAGATGAAGAGAAAGAAAAAACTAAAGGAAAAAAATTTTTCAATATGGAGAAAAAAGAAATTAGCAGGAATGAGCTTAGAAGAAAAAATCGTTGTTTCTCATGTAGAGGAATTCGGGAGCCTAATCACCAATGCACAAATAAAAAGGCGAAGAGGTCTAAAGAAGAAAATACAATCACAAAAGAAGAGGTAGGAAAAGAGACAAGTGGCTGAAATTGTGCCCCATATTTCTGAGATTACAAAGATTGAGAATGGAGTTAGTTCATCAAGTATTTCCATAAGCCAAATAGGGTACATTGATCTTCATGATAGCATTGAGAATGAGCAATCTACTAATCTGAAGTTCATTGAATCGGAAAATCTGGAGATAGGGACAAACAATCAAAGGAATGATTTTCATAATGTTTTCTTGCAGAAGTGTAATACCAAGGACGTTGAGGAAAAAGTATCACTTGAAGCTTCTACAAATGTAATGTGCAAGTCTCTATGTTGGTGATCTAGAGATTGTTTTTGATAAGCCTTGCAAGGAGGAGACGAATACTTTTGAGGATAATTTCTTTGTTCATAACGCTGTCCCATCATCTTTGTTTGAGGATTTCAAGAGACAATCTAATGTAAAAATGGATTTTGGAAATGAAATGGTTTCTACACATGAAAGTAAATCAAAAAATTTAATGTGTGGCGACCCAAGTCATGTTGATGAGTTTGATCTGAAGCCTTTAGCATTGCAAGATTTGAAGGACCAATTGGTAGTTACAGATGAAAAGGTGGCACAAGTGTTAACAAGGGAAGATGATACTCACAAATACATTGAGGGCGTTATTTGGGAAGCTCAAATTGAGGAAAGAAAAAGGGGAGTTGCAAGTGGAGTCACTCTTAATCAATTGCACACTATTAGAGAAGCATTGGAAATGATGAAATTGGATTACTTGCAATTGTTGATGGATAGGGGTCTTGCACTTAAGTATGCTGAAGACAAGGAAAAAGAGGCTGATGATCTTTGTTTGCAGTTAAGTATGACTCACTTTTCATTATACAAAGCAAAAAATTCTATTCCCATCACAGCCACATCCAAGGATCAAGAAATTGAAACAAGGAAAATGGAGATCAAACAAATTGTTGGAGGGACTGATGAACTCTATGGGAATGAAATATTGCATAATAATTCTAGAAATTTCCATATTAGAGGGATTTAGTATGTTGATGGAGATTGGAACCCACATCAAGAATCTGAATTCTTGAATTTTGAGGATCAATTTTCATATAAAGGTGTAGTTTACAGCCAATGGAGAGCTGATATAACAAGTAATGAGGGCATATTTCAGTATAATACATTTCAAAAATCAGCAGTTATTGAGGAGCATTCAATGTTGGATGAAGGAGTACATGAAACCTATAAAGACACCATTGAAAGAAATGAAGAAGATGTGGATACTATGAGTGTTAACAACAATCTAGTGTCTTGGTATGAGCCTCATACACTATTTGGATCTAGTAATAATGTTAAAAATATTGAATTGGATGAATATTTGCATGAGATAGAATGATGTCGATGAAAGGTATGAGCTAGATGCTGATTTTATGATTGTGAACAGCAATCCATTATCTCTATATGATTTTGTTTATCATGAGATGGTCGATAAGAATCTTAGGTTTGACTTTGGTAATGGGCCTCATCTAGTTAATGTTCAAACATTTTTGGTTAAGCATGAAATTGTTTTTGAGGGTCCAAGTCACTCACGAGACATGATACTTCATTATAAGTATACTATTCTTCACCTCATGAAAATGCATAACAACAATGTGCACCAAATTGGGGAGGAGTGTTCAGATTTGATTCTTTGGTCTCCTACCTACACATTAATGTTTAATGGTTACTCTATGTGATGAGCCTAGCCCAAGCTGACTCAAAACTTATTAATTTTCTGCCCTTGTAATTTGACAAACAGTTTGAAAGCGAACGTTGTACTTGCTGCCTTAACGTTTTTCAATTTGTTTTACTTGTTTGGAGTGGTCTCAATGATTAAAAGTGCTTGTAACTTGTCACCATTGAGTCTATCAATGACCTAAAATGAAGATGCAATCCTTCCTTTTCCTTTGAAATGTATAAATACAGATTTAATACTAAAAACGTGCACCTACAGCCAACTGTAATTATGACAAACATTTGGTATGCATACTACTGTGCTATTCAAGCTTCTTCAATACATAATATTTACCATTGCAAAATAAATTCAAATGTTGCAATATAGAACTTCATCACAGTAGCATATAGAATAGAGATATGCTTCAGAACAGAGTTTCACTTCTGATTTGCCAGTGGACCTTAATTCATTGATAATGTTCATATATCACAGTAACAATAAAGACTAACATTAACTCTTAACATCAGTTACAAGTGCAGATCTATAAAGCAGCTTACAGATGGTTATAACAATAATTTTTCTAAGCATAGAAATGACTGATTTTTAACAGCAGTTCGCACTGAAAGTACAACAGGACATCATCCAGAATTGGAGAATGTTGTTCATACTAAACATATCAAACATTTATCAAACAGATACATTCAATGTTCAGACCTGGAAGTTGTAGAGAGACTGAACGTTTGCAGCAGTTGGTACTGTGTCTGAAATCCACCAGTAAGGGTCATGTCCAGCACTATGGATGTTGTACAGCCTTTAATGGCTTCACATGTGCTTGAGAATGAAGCTTGAAAGCTGGAAATGTAATCTCAAAAGAAACCACAAAGGAATACTATTGTTCTAATAATAATCTATCAAACCCTTGAAAATCCCTGTGATAAACTCCACTAAAATACCTTAGTACTGTAGCGTTTACTATTCATTTGCACTGTAACAACCACTGTAGCACGACACTATTCACGAGTATTGTTCACATGGCACTGTAGCACGGGTACTGTAGCATGACACTGTTCACACCACTGTAGCAGCTAACAAAAATTTTGATCTGCAAGTAATAAATGATATGGTACAGCTGGAGATACAATAGCCTGAGAAATAAGAATGAAGCTGGAAGTTGATCTCTTGTAGATTTAATATTTTCTTCTTCAAACCCCTACTTATTTTCCCCTGTAAGCACGAATGTAACTTCTGAACAAAGCTACCCTGTTAGCAAGCTTCAGTTGATCTTTCACAACCTCAGTATGCTTGATTCTGAAGAGTTGACGTTCTCCAAAACCGGATTGCAGAAACCCTTGTTTCTCCAACTCCAAATGTTCTCAAAGAGAAAAGACAAATTCAAATGATCATCAATAATGAGTTTGATTTTTCTTGAAGAGAAATTTTTTTTTTTTCCTCAAAAGTTCAACCCTTTTCAAAAAATCAACTTAATTGCATTTAATAATATAATAATTCGCTCTTTTAGAGACTTAGGCAAATTATTAATAAATGGCGTCCATATTAAATGAGTAACAAATACTCATTTAATAATAATAATGCTCCTTTAATATAAAGTATTAAATACTTTATAATTTGCCATGAATAATTAATATTTTAATATTTCACTTAAAGTGACTTTATAATATAAAGTCATAATAATCATCATTTAATTATTATTAAATGCTCTGTAATTCTTCGTTTGCTCAACAAACTGTCAAACTGGGTCGAAACTGAGAAGACTAGCTGAGCCAGGTGCCTTGCCAAAAAAAGTAACCCATATCGGCCTGACTTACTATAAATAGTAAGTGTCTGAATATCACTCTGTGAGTCCCTGCAAAGGTCCAAACCTGAATCAATTGGAGGAGTAAGGTCCTGAAACTCTAGATAACTGGCAAGGAAGACCCTCTCATCACACTTGTCAGCCTACAAGGGTCAAATGATAGGCTAATCCTTACGAACTCTGATGCTCACAAAATGGGGACATTACACTCTATGGTGTTGATCATAAAATTCTCAGACTTGGCATTGATGTTAGCAGCAGATTGTTTGGATTGGTGTGCCCATGTTTGTCACTATGGCACTTGGGAATTGAATGTTGATGATATTTCTATCTTTGGGAAAGAGTCTAAAATCAATTTTTTGGTGCACAAACCCTATGCATACAAGAATTTTTCTCTTGGATTAGCTACTATCAACATCAATTCTGATTGAGTACAGTTCTTTACCGATATTAGCGATTAAAAAAATCTTCAATCGATGATTGCAGGGCAGCATAAAGCAAGAATTTCTATATATTGTTGATTGCGATTTTAGCCCTCGCAAGAAAGCGGAAAGTACGTGGTTACGTGAAAAAATTCTTTCAAATTGCTATTGGTCCATGCATCTTTTGATGTTACTTTCTGATTGTAGTCATTTGGATTTGGTGAGGAGTTGGATACGGTTTTACCGTGAAAGGGTCTCGATGGGCAATTAAGATTGGTTTGAGATCCCCGAAATCAGCATATGGTTTAATTATCGGCTTCAAGTGGCTTTGGTAGTTAGGTTTTTTTGACATTGTTTGATAATGCTGGCTGATTTAAAGGAAGTGTGAATCGAATGTCCCTAAATTTATAAGATAGTTAAAATTATTAATTTGGGTTTATCAAAATTAGTTAAATTGAAAAAGAAAACATAAATTAAGGCTGAATGTGCAAAATAAGAGTTGGAAGTTAATAAATTAACTAATTCTATTTCTTCAAAGCGAATTAAAAGAATTCAAAACCAAAGTGAAAGAGAAAAAACTAGAATTCAAGAAGTCTATGAGGAAATTCATGAGAGGAAAAAGAAGTAGAGTTTCCATGCAGAAGAGATTGTAAGATGCAAATGATTTGACTTTTGAAAGAAAAAAATTTAGTTAGTGGAACATCATTCACTTCACAGAACTTGAGATGAAACCCCATTAAGAATGCACAAATGGTCTCTAATCGTTAATGCCTCCTAGATGCATGGATAGGCATATTCAATATCCTGCATGAAGTAACTAAGAATTGTTCTATTCAAATTTAATATTTACACAGTTTTATCTTGAAGGTTATTATCTGAAGACTATATGGGAGCTGTGTGTTTTCCTGGTAGCTTCATTTTTTGAAACCGAAATTAGTGGGAGCTGAAATTTGTATGAAGAATTTGATATCGAGAGGCCAATCTGAGGTATAATCGCGGGAGTCTGACTTGCAATAGAAGAGTTTAATGATTCATTTTTAAGGCGAGGGTGACTAAGTGTTTCATACGGCGGCATTAATGGAAAGTAGAGTCACATGGAATTTTGAAGACCTTTAGTTTAAGACACTTCATACATTTATAATCCATATACTATTAGCTGTTTGTTGTCCCTTTAATTTTTGACTTTGTTAAAAATTACATTAACTTAATCAAAATTTTAATAAATTTTGAAGATTTCTCTCTTAAGGAACATTCTTTGCACAGGTGCATAGAATACAGCTGGCCCAGGGTCCCTTTGTTGTTGATTTTTTCACTCACTCCTGTCCATTTTCATGAAAATTCTAAGTCATTTTAGTGTGTTTTTATCAATTTTGGGTTTCTGGGATCTGCACGCAGTGATAAGTTTTAATTTCTTCTCATAAGTAAGTGATAGGACCTTGGTTTCTGACATTTTAAGCCAGTTGTAGGAACTCCTTTTGATAGCAACTATATTGGCCAGAACTTTTAGCCTGATTTGGCAAGTTTTCATTTTTTAAAAAGTTACTTGCAACATGTTGGTAAAAGCTCTGATTACTAAGTTAACTTGTTAAGAGCTCCAAAACTTCCTATTTCTTTTTATTTTAAAGTTCACTGTAATGAGCTCCAAAAGTTCCTATTTTTTTTTATTTTTAAAAGTTCACTTGCAATGAGCTCCAAAAGTTCCTATTTCTTTTTATTTTTAAAAGTTCACTTACAATGAACTCCAAAAGTTCCTATTTCTTATTATTTTTAAAAGTTCACTTGCAATGAGCTCCAAAAGTTCCTATTTCTTTTTATTTTTAAAAGTTAACTTGTTATGAGCTCCAAAAGTTCCTATTTCTCTTATTTTTAAAAGTTTATTTGCAATGAGCTCCAAAAGTTCCTATTTCTTTTTATTTTTAAAAGTTTACTTGCAATGAGCTCTAAAAGTTCCTATTTCTTTTTATTTTTAAAAGTTTACTTGCAATAAGCTCTAAAAGTTCCTATTTCTTTTTATTTTTAAAAGTTTACTTGTTATGAGCTCCAAAAGTTCCTATTTGAGTCTTTTATCATAATGTTCACTTGCAAAGTGTATCTAAAAACCCGATTTGCAAGTAATGGGAATTTTTTAAGTTATTTGTTATTTTGTTCACTTGTAATGAGACTTAAAAAACCCGAAATGCTTGCAAAGAAGTTTTACAAGTTATTTTAAACTTGTAATAAGCATCAAAAAACCCGAAATTAGTTTTGCAAGTGTTTTTGTGGATTTTTAACTTGCTCTTGCTCATATGTACCCCGATTGGAGAGATTTTTCGCATGAAAAATACTTGGAAAGGTCTGCAACTTTATTAAATCCCCCATTTTTGCTCTACCATTGCCACGTTTTTGCAGATTTGAGTTTGTACATGGTGCCTAGGGTTTTTCTTCTTTGTTTTGGCTTGTAAACTCTTGTTGCGGGTATGTTCTTTGTTTCTTTTTATTTTTTTGTTTTTGTTGCTTTAAATCTTTTGTTCCTGGGTTGCCTTTCTATGGAGATTGAGATTGCATATTATTAAAAAAAGTGTATGGATGAAAATGTGTTTTTCCACTTCATATGCCCTTCATTCATTTCTCTTTCATACACCATCATTATTCATTCACCCTTTATTCATAAAAATGTTTTTCTCTCTCTTTCATTCGCCTTGCCATTTGCTTTTCATTCACTTGCCTTCATTTCATATTCATTTGCCATTACCATTTTTATTCATCATCATTATCATTTTCTACAAAAATGATGCCCTTGGTTGAAAATCGGGTTTTCATAATTTGATTACAAGTAGGAGATTTTGACCAAGGTTACAAGTTAAAATGATAACTTGCAATTACCTCTCATTTTCCCTACCTTGCACTTTTTTTAACTTGCAATATGTTCCAAAAATCCCGATTACACTTTGCACTTGTTGTCAGCCTTCCAAAACCCGAAATTGGTCCAAAATGCACTTAAAAACACTTGAAAATGAGTCTTTAGGATCCAATCACAAGTGCAAAACTTGCATTTACCATTACACATATGAAGTTGCATGTTCATTCTCCACAATTGCAAGTTAATGTTCTTGTTTTTTCCACACATGTAATGCTGCTTCCAAAACCCGAAATTCACTTGTGAACCCGTTTTTGCATCAATTTATCCCTTCCCTTGTTAGTCTTGTTTGCACACATGATCTATCAAACCAACAAATCAAGGCATGGACATTTTTTTATAACAATTTCATCTTGAATAAGGTGTTATGGGTTCTTCATCGGTGAACAAAAGAAGAAGAGATACAACAGTAATTCATGGGACAGCCCGAAGGTCAATAATCCTCGTGAAACCATGTAAGGAAAAAGTGAATCATGCATGGAAAAAGAACACAACGAAGAGAAGAACCTCCTTCCTAAAGAAATGGTACTACTCCAAGCCTGTGATAAGGTTGAAGTTCGCCAAGGACACAAAGATCATTAAGAATGAAAATTCCCATTCCAAGTTTGAGATGTCTTCACCAATCTTGAACACTTCAAGTTCTAAAATCCTAAAACAACATGAAGACCCAATCAAGGATGATGTAGTTCAAGTTGTGTCTTTGGACACTTAGAATAATTTCAATTATGTATTTGTAATTTTGTTTTGACAAATTAAATGTAAAGTCAGAAATTGTAATGGAAAGTAGCCATGCTACTCTCATTATTGAAGATTGTAATTACATGTAATCAAGTTACAAGTCAAATTACAATAGGACTTGTAATGTTGAATAAGTCAACTGCAGTTAGTTAGTGGTTGAGAGAATTTCTCAAGTTAGTTGGGATCCTACCACCTTTTTCTCAAGGCTTCTCTCCTATAAATACTTGAGGGGATCTATTGTAATATTTATCTTTTTGGCAATGCAACAAAACTCTGCTTGTTTGCATGTGCACTTTAAGACTTTGAGCTTAGATGTAAATCAGATTACAGTCAATTAAAAGAGGAAAATTGCTTTCAAACTTTGTGTTAATTCAAGGTGTTATGTGACAACATTTTATGCATATTGATTGTGATTTTTGTGGTGTTATACAAGAGGGATTCAAGCTATATTTTGCGTAATTTGTCGCCATTGATTGAGATTTACACCAGTTACTGGTCTTGGCCTGTCCCACCTTTTATTAAATGTCTTTTTTTCTGAAAAAAGAGAACAAGACAGAGTTTCACCCAGATTTAGAATAGATTTATAGTTAGAGTTTATTTCTGAATTGTTAAAATAGAAAGCAAAGGGGGAGCCTTCCCTTTGAAAATAGGAGAGTTTATCTCACACACTGTGGCTGAAACCACAATTTTGCTTATCCTCAAGGTATACAAAATTTTCAACCAACATTGTCGTACTCTTGTTACATATTATTGGGTAATTGTATGATATTGCAATCTTTAGGAGAAGTGAGTAATTTAACTTTAAGCGCTTCATTTCTTGATTTACGAGAAAAAGTGCAAGTCGGATATCTTCTTGGAGGTAGTTGTTACAGGTAAAGAATTCATAACAGAATTAATTATTTCTTGACAATCGACCATTAACAAATTAATACAACTTGGGGAAGGCATAGAGTCATTGAGGCCATAGTTATTAATAAATGGAAGAAGTAAGAAGCAGCGGAACTTTGATAGAATATTGGAAATTGATGTTTATAGTTCGTTGAATGCTAAGGCGCCAATATCGAATTATATTGGTGGAGTCGAAGGAGTCAAAGTCTAATGGACATGAGTAATTTATGGTTCTTTTTCTATTGCTACCTCCATACTTCCACTATGGAAGAGGTGCGATTTATAAAGGGATTTTCCAATATGTATCACTTCCACCAGTTAATTAAGAGTGTTCAATAACATTTCTTCTAGTAGTGACTTTGATAGAAATCTGTGAGAAGTAAATAGCCATCTATCTCATGGAAAGACAGGTGAAGGATCTGAACATTAGAGGCTGCTGATTAAAAGAAACAGGTTAGAACAAATAACTATGTATGTTGTTTAACATTTATAAATATTTCTGTGTACTTGAGCTGCAAAGTACCTTACGTTATATTTTGTATTATGCAATGCACAATATATGTCAATAAATGTGATTTCAAATGTAAACCTAGAAGTTATTCTAGCTGGAATTTATGATGGTAACAAAATTATCAATACATTGAGTCATACCGAAGAAATTGGTTTAGTTTCAAAGGGGATGCAACTGTTTAACGAAATGTCCAAAGAGAAGAGTTGGTAAAAACCAAAATAAATTTAGTATTAAAATTGGGCAAGGAAACAACAAAACAAGGTAGGGAATTAAAACTATTTTTAGCTTTTCTCCCCAAAGAGTTGTTTAATCAAGACCTCCATCCTTGCAAAAAAAAGGAAATTTGTAGATTCGCACTTTGACTTGATTCACCTAAGGGTTGATAGTCATTTCATTGTGTGGATCTCATTTCTTAATGAAATAGAAGGAAAATAGGTCCCTAAGTGGTTCATACCTCAATTTTAATCCCATATATATATATATATATACATATATATATATACATATATATATATATATATATATGTACCACATTTTCCTGCCTTTCATTTTGGTGAACGAGTTTGATCATTGCATTTTTCTGATTTTGGAGTCAATTTTCACCCTAGATCTAGATCTTGCATTAGTTTGCATCTCATTTAGGATTTTAGGATTGCATCTTTGCATTCTTTAAATCTAAAAAAATACAATGGAAACCATTTACATAGCATTGTATCATCATTCACTTCCATTTGAAAATTGAATCAAAATTGCACATCAAATTAGGTCTCCTAGTTTTTCATTTTTTCATAATTTGCATTTGCATTCAACCTTAATTTCACAAAAAATTCAAATTGTAACTCACTGTTTTAAAACAAAATCTAGAAACCACTAGAATCAACTCAAAAACTTTCAAAAACATTTTTAAAAACCCTAAACTAGGACCCATTTTCCCAAAGGAAAATGAGTCCCTGATAAGGGTTGTTTCTTGAATTTTTGGGCATTAAAACATTTGTTTCTGTATTATTATTTTCTATTTTCAGATTTATGTTTTTGTTTGCAAAATTTTTGTTAATTGGAATTGGTCATATTTAGCTTCATTTGATAAATTTAGTGAAATGTGTGAATTCAAAATTGCATTTACAAGACATCATTTCAGATTTTTACATAGCATAATCAAAAAATTACCTTGTTATAAATCTAAAAATCCCCTTGCAAATCAAACAATGGACATGTGCATTGGTAATCTATGGAAGTCTTAAACATCTTTAGTTGATGTCTCAAGTTGTGTTTTTGGCAATGATCCTAATGCAATAGAACCTAATCAAGCTCAATCAACTCCTAATGAATGTCCTCTTGAATTTGACATCATAGGAGAAGATGATGATAGCATGAACAATTTTATAAACGATTGCCTTACCAATCTTGAGAATAATTCATCCTTTTACCCTTCCATGCAACAACCAACACCCCCTACCATCCCACCACTTGAGATGTTTGGCCTTTTACATCCTAAAATTGAGTCACAAACTAAGCCTAAACCTCCAACAATGAGTGAACCTAGTTCCTCTAATCAAGTGCATACCTATCCATCTTACGTTAACAAAGTGACCAACACACCCATCAACCTAGAAGAGACCTATGGCCAAGGATTTAAAATCTTAACTAAGCAAGGATGTGACATAACTAATGAGCAAGAAATTCACAAGCTTCTAGAACAAATCCAATTGAAGATACTAGAGGACTAGGATATCAAAATCCTTATCCCTCCACATCTTCTAAGGATATGTAATAGACAAGATCCCCAATATTATTTTTTTCTGATTTTTCCAACTGCTGTAAGAAAGGTTCTGTGTTTGTATTTGATTCATTTGTTTGAGTCTCTCACATGCCATTCATGATAGAAAGTTTATGTTTGTTGAGTTTGTGGTTTATGTTTTTTCTCATGCCTATCAAGGTATAATCATGCCAAATGAATAACAACAGATTGCAAGGATAACTACAATAACTTGCTTGAAAGATAACACTCAACCCATCAATAATCAGATTTCTAATAACATGTAATGTGCAATTTACAATCATTTATCATAAACTAATGATGACTTTCAGATCTGAAACCAAGAAGCATATCGGCAAATAAGAGCTCCTGACAACAGACAAGAGAGTCCCTCCTAAATACACCTTTCAGTTTTCACCAATGTGGAGAGTACCAATACCAAGCCGGCTTGTAATGGAATTCTCTTTCAACAGCTACAGGGATGACTTGCAACAGTCTATGTGTGGAAGATTACTGCCCTAACAGCTCAGACCAAACTTGAAAAAAACTCCTTAACATCAGATTGAAAACTCCATTAATGCTACGTCCAACACATATGATGAATGGGTCCAAGCTCGTTGCAAGGCTGGGACAAGGATGTCCCTCCTCAAAGCTCCCATAGACTGAAATCAACCTCCAAACATGTCGTCCAACCTTATTTCAAACACCCAAGATAAGGCGTTGCTCCTCAAGAGGTCGACTTGACCTTAAAATTCAATCTCAGCTTCAAAAAATACAAATAATAGCTTGTTGGATTCGCCTACGAGAGAGACATTCATTGAAACAATACCCATTTTGATTTTCAAAACCATCTCTGAGGTATGAATGAAAAGGTGAGTTCAAGTCTAGAATATCAATGCCCAAAAATTGATTTAAAACACACCAAAATCATCAAGAAATCCACTCCAGAACTGTAAGAAGAAAACCCCATCCAAAACCAAACTAAAATCCTTCAAAAGAACTGGAAAATATCCATTCTTTTTCGCCCAGATGTGATTCTTGATTGAAACACCATTCACCAACTTGAGTAGGTCTTTCACTGCCGAAACTAGTCTTAGACAACGAGGATTTTCATCCTCGAATCCGTTTCTCAGTCCTTTGGTATCAAACCAGTAGCACCTTTACAAGTCGTCAAACATCCATCCAAAAAAGAGCTTCAAAAATAAAGTTTTAAAAGAGTCTCCAAATTAGGGGAACCACCACAACCCTAAAACCCAATGCCACTTTTCTTTTGCTTTTGATTTTCTTTAATTTTTAATATTCACCTCAACCTTAGCTTGGGCGCCCAAGTTATAAAAAGAATTTTAAAATGATATAATTGTTTAGAAACAACTTCAAGTCATTTCATTAGGCGACCAAGGTCCTTTTTATGTCCCCTTATGACCCCTCAATAATAAAATATAAAGTTACTTTAATAAAACTAACTTTTTGAAACTTAAATCAAATATTTAAATGATTTAACCTTAGTAACTTTATACCAACAGGATATGTGCTGCTGAGACAAACCAGACCTGGTCCCGCTTACCCTAGTTGACTTACTATTTTTAGAAAGTACTAAAAATAGTAAGTAGTGCCAAGAAACTTGAGCCAGAGAGAAATTGAGGTGCTCAAAAGGGCCATCGAGGACTGGAGCATAGTACCAAACCCCCTGCTAAAAATAGAACTTACTAAAAATAGTAAGTGTATCAGAATTAGACCAATCCGAAAGAGGACATTGAAAATGGGGACATTACAAGATACAAATGTCCTCCATCATAATGATGAAGTAATGTCTCACAAGGATGATAGGATCACTTTAGGTTCTCCTTCAAATCAACCTTAACAAGATCCTCAAACAAGAAAGAAATTGAAACCTTACAAACTCAAAAAGTTGCCAATCCTACATACTAAAACACAAATTGAACGAAAAATGGAACACCTTCTTCATATAGGATTGACTACATTGCTACCTCCTAGCAAGGGTAACAAGCCTAAGAACATGAATTATTGCGTATATCATAGAACTCTTGGGCACCTTACTGATGAGTTTCATTCCTTAAGGACGATCCTTGAGAAATTTGATATGATAGAGATAGTCCCCTAAAAGCATGCACTTTGCTCCTTGCCATGTAATAGTTTTAGGATCCTAGCATACTCACTATTACATGCTTTACATTTATTGCAAATCATTTTCTTTATTGCAAGGAGCTCATTCCCATCAATCATCTTGGCTCATCCTTGTCCTACACTTAGTGGGGGTAAGGGGTTAGATAGCCTTGTCCTAGTTTGGCACTTGATGTTGTCATTTTGGCTAGTTTTCCACCTTCTTCATATACTAATCAAGATTGGGATGCGAACAACCTACAATAGGTTGACTCTTGTATGTGCCTTTTACTAGCCTTTTGCTTTGTTTTCTTTTCATGTTCTTTTGAGGATCAGATGTGCATAGTCGTGATCCCTCGTGACTGTTTTGTTTGGATGTATCTCTATAGTGTATTTCCCTCTTATTTGAAATTATTCTTCTGTTTATATGTCGGAACATTTTTCGCTTGTCTTTTGTTTTCCCTTTTGGGATGACACAAGGTATTGAGACATTTAGGTATATTCCATGTTAACCCAAAAAAGTAAAAAAAAATCACTCTCCATGTGTCATTCTTCCTGTTCTGTGATTATTTGGGGGATGATGATGTTTCCAAGCCTCATAATCACTCAGAGTAAAGACATACCCGACTCAACTGTGGATCCTATGCCTTTGGATCTTTATTTGGGCAACCCGTCTCCTTCATGACATGCCTTTTATTTTGAAACATATGATTCCTCAAGTATTGTATTTCTCCTGAGCCTCATGTCTTCCTATGGTTTAGCATTGATTATTTTCACTTTGTGCCAAAATCCTCCTGCTCAGCCAAAGAATGAAAGCACACTCTTTAAAGTGGGGACATACATTGAATTTTTTTTTTTGAAATTTTGCATTCCTTTATGTTTCCATTGCAGTAATTTTTATTTCCTTCATGTATTTTTTTCTCTTTGGTGGTGTCATTGAGTTTGATGTCCTATGATGGCGTGATATTTCTTTTATCCTAGACTTGTCCTCTCTTGGATAGGCACGATGTTCCCTAAGAGGAGACCTTACATGAACTAAGCAAAGTCCCTTTGAACATGTTTATTTGCATTTTTGTTCATAAGTGTTTAGCATAACGCAACTTCCTAACCTTGTGAAGTTCAAACCCTTTCCAAGGCCACCAAGCATAACACAACTTGCTTGCCAATGGAGCCTTGCCCTATTTGTTCATAGGTGCTTAGCATAACGTAGCTTGTTAGGCCTTATGAAGATCGAAGTTTTTGTTTTTTTTTTGTGGTGCCTTATTGAAGTTGTCAGAGGGATAGCTTTGATATGGTATGGGAGCTTAATAAGATTCTCTCATTTTTCACCCCTTGGGGGCTCACCTAGTGTATAGCCTAAGGTTCAATTAGCCTAGAGTGAGCATCATTGTTGTTTGCATAGTGGAAATCGCGTTCTTCTTGTGAACATTTTTGGACAAACAAATGAGACATGTTTCACATCGCGTTGGACAGTTAAGGATTGATCCGCCTTTTTTTTTGGACAAATAGCTGAGGCACGTTCCACATCTCGTTGGACAGTCGAGCTTTGATCCGCCTTTTTTTTTTACCTTTTCTTTCTACTCTTTGATGTTGTATGATTGAGTATCTTTGTCATTGTTGCATACATATGTCTTGAATGTCTACTTTAGTGTGAGTTTGATGCAAGGTCATCCTCTCACTAAAGTGGGGGCTAAATGTAGTGTAGAAAAATGTATCCCTTTACATTTTCACACTTAATTTGGAATTAATGTTAATGTGGACTTAATTATGCCTTAATTTAGTGTTGTAATATGTATTTTACATATTCACATTAAGTTTAGGGACCTATTAATTAAAATGAACTTAATAATGCCTTAATTTAGTGTTGTAATATGTATTTTATATATTCACATTAAGTTTAGGGACCTATTAATTAAAATGAACTTAATAATGCCTTAATTTAGTGTTGTAAAGTGCACCCTTTACACTTTCACACTTATTTAGGGCTGTTTAATTAATTGAGCTTAATTTTCCTTAATTGGCCCCTTTTAATTCAAATCCAAGCCTAATTAATTACATTTTCCGAAGAGGAAACCCGACATTCATTAATGCCTTAACATAACACTTCTCATTGAGCAATGTGTGTCCTAGGTGAGTGACCTAGGAATGGGTCCCCACTTAGACCTAGGACCTAAATTTAAATTATATTTTTGGAAGTATTTTAAAATATTCAAATCTATATTCAGATGTCGGTTTGTGATATTTGAATTTTGAGAAATTAAAGTTACATACCTATAAATATAAGGTTATTTCTCTATGTTTCACCTAATATTTTCAAGCTAGAGAAAGTTTATAAGATTTCAAGAGAATTCCAAGAGAAATTCAAGGCACTCAAGAGCAGATTTATTGAAGATTAATTGCAGCAATCAAGATCCAATTGTCATATCAAAGTCTTCTTGCATCATGCATGTTATTGGAGCTAATATGATGATGTAGAGTTCATGATCCACTCAAGCATTCAAAGCACTATTTCAAATCACATTTCAAGGTTCAAGATCCACATCCATTGAAGCCATTTCATACAAGTTGCAAATTTACATTCCAAGGATCATTCAAGGGTTTGGTGAGTTGTGACATTCAGTTGTTCATTCATCATTCCTTTCATACTATTTCATTTCATTTCAAGGTTTGATTACCAAAACAAGGTTTGACAAAGGAAAACCCCCATTCACCACAAACAAAACATTTTTCCCTCTTGATTTTTGTTTGCAGATTTAGGTGGAAGAAATCTTGAAGATCTTTTGAAGAGCGAAATTGAAGAACTTGTCAAAGTTGCAAAAGTTGTCAGGTAAAAAGTTGGTCATCTCACCGGAAACCCAGGGATACCAAAATTTATTTTGGCTTTTTGTCCCAAACCCTGGAAAATGAGATATTTAAAATTTTTAGTGAGCCTCCTGTAAAGTTGGAGACAACTTTAATTCCTGGACCCAATCACCCTCTAGTGGACTGAGAGTCCCATCAGTTTCAACAGAAAGCACTTTGGTGACTACATAGTGTAAACACTAGTCCTTCCTCTATACTCCTTATAATCTGCATTCAGATTTTTGGTTTTTTCGGTATTGAGTTTAATCTATTAGATCCAATTTGTAGATTCCATTTTGGAGTTAGTTTACTATTTTTTGTTTTCCTCCCCAAAGTGTTGTTCAACTAGGACCCCTATCCTTGCAAAAAAAGGAAATCTGAAGATTCCTCCATAGTATTGATTCTCTTAAGGGTAGTTAGTAAATTTTTTGTTGGGATCTCATTTCATAATGAAATTAGAGAATTAGGACCCCTTTTCCCTATTTGGATCTACTTTTCCATTTTGGGAAACCCTAGGAGCACCCTTATTTTCTATGTTCCAGCTCAGCAAACCCTTATGTAAACCTACAGCAATGTGAATTATATTCCTCTAGAAAGGTGAGACAAAACAAAAATAAATCCCTCCAAAAATGGGCAATTAGTTACAAAAGAATGGCCACAAGACCTCCCCCGTTAATACTTTACACTTGCACATGAAATCATTAATATTATTTGCAGATGTTAACACTTACAGGTATCAATGCTAGCAAATTCTCCACACTATGTCTATAGAAAAGAGCATCAAAAATATGTATCTGGATGAGGATATCTAGAGAAATAATGATACAATTTACTTTCAATTTATGATAAAAAGTACTTATTTTTTTGCAAAGAATTCATGATGTAACACAGAAATGGAGATTATAAACTATACGAACAAATAAACCTAATCTCCCTCATAATACGAAAAAGAAACAATGATTTTCAAAGGATATAACAGTAAGGCCTAAAAATTTGTGCGGGCAGTACCGGTGCAACAACCAAACTGTAGCGTGACCAAATAATCCTACTACATGACAAAACTGTTCAATAGCCACCAAATGAATGATGTAAGATTTAAAAATAATTTGTTCATCAAACATGATAAAGATCAAAATAGTGGTAGTAGCAAACAGAGTGTATCCAATTCAGAAACCAATCTGCAAAATGTGTGAGCATAAAACTGATAATAAAAACCTACTTATTTTTTGAGGATAAGAAAGCTTTTCTAGTGGCTTCGCAAAATCAGCAATATTGTCCAAGCTAATGCTCCATTTGAAAGTGGGGGCCTAGAAGTGAACTGCAAAATCCAATTAGAATAATGTTACGAGGGTACACTTCATAGCAGGTAAAAGAAGACAACTTATTACCTTATATTTATTGGATACCTATGTGTAGGATACAACTGCAGTTTCTACTCTCACACACGACGAAATAACAATTTAACATAAAAACCATTTTTACTATTTTGAATTTCATTAACCTTCAATATTTTCAATACAAGGATTATATGAATTACTTTTTATTCAAACAATGCTAAGTAAAGTGGTCCTTAGTCTATTGGTGAAGTTGAATGGCTCACAAAGAGCCCACCAAGGATCAAATCTTGCTGACTACAAAGCCTGACACAAGGCTAGGATCATGCTTTGGAAGAACTTGGCACAATGGATACCTTAGTCCTTGGCTTTCAACTTAAGGGGTTCAACTATTCATGTACCCAATGCCTCCAGGTTGTTAAAAGTTCATTTGGATGTTTATCCTCTCAAAAAGAAAAGATGTTAAGTTTTGTATAAAAGACTATTACAATCACTTGAAAGATCAATAGAAATTGTCTATCTCCAAGATTTGTTCCTTAATTGTTCATAGCATTTTATGTATACTAAGGATAATTCATGTAAGAAAACATTCTTGTATTTGATATATAGGGATGTGAATTTGATTTCCCCTTGTGTTTTAGGTTTTTACTCCATGGTTTCATCAATGAACATTGTGTAACAATGGCTATGTTTCCTGATTAAACTTATGAGTTGGATATATGATGTAGGATCATCTCAGGTGTAAATCATGTAAGAAAACATTCTTGTATTTGTTATATAGGGATGTTAATTTGATTTCTACTTATGCTTTAGGTTTTTCCTCCTGAGTTTCATAAATGAACATTGTGTAACAATGTATATGTTTCCTAATTGAACTTATGAATTGGATATGTGATGCAGGAACATCTTAAAGGTTGTTCAATCTTGCATTTCCTAAAAATAT
>VDFB02230375.1:0-69615 GCA_007258455.2 Sequoia sempervirens | reverse complement strand
TGGTGTTCATCTGTGTATGATTATTTCTCTGTTTCTATTATTGCTTTAAAGTGTATCTTAATTAGACTGTAATTGAAAATCTAAAAGCATGTCTACACTCTTCCCTGAGGTTTTCACGTTAGGAGAGTTGTTTCCACACTTAGCTTTCCTTGCATATTGTGGCACATGTTGCTATCAATGACAAAGGGGGAGATTGTTGGAAGAATGAAGAAGAATGGCTATCTATATAGTTTTTGTGTTGTCATTGATATCACCATGTTGTATGAATTGAAACTGCAAGACTACGTCATTGTTTGATCTAGTATTTAGGACTGGTATACATTTTACATCCTCTATAGTTGATTGTTGCAGCTTGTGATTTTGAGGAAATGGTTTATGGATGTTGGAAGCATGTACATTCAGAATCTCTCACACACAGATGCTTATATGGTGTATCAACATTATTGTGTTATGCTATTAAGCTTATCTCTGGCTAACCTCATGGATAATTGGTGTTATAGTGAATTAATTTTGTTATGTGGATATATGTGTGACCTATCTTAGGTTTATGCTGACATGATGTAGTGTGCTACACATTTTGATTTATTATTTGGAAAGTTTTTGTAAATATTTGAAGATGACAACTAGTCTTTTTGGTTGCATCTATTTAGGCTGACCTAATTGATGGCTATAAATAGGTTAGATATATATGTCGAACAATTTCAAAGATTTTGGTGAGTGACGAATTGCATTGATGTGAATGCGAAGAAGTGGGAAAATGATGAAGTGTGTTAACTCAGTTTATTGAGAATCAACAAAACTGAATCAACACTTGTTAGGTACACTCTTACTAGTTCATTCTGGTTGTAAAACCATTTTTATTTTGTAATCCTTTTGTAGGATGTGAGCCTCCTTGTGTAAGTAGTGATCTTTTCTATTCGGATAGTGGGTCCTATTCTGGGTAGTGAGCCTTATATATTTGGTTTTTGGAATTACTTTATATTGTTAGTTAATCCTCACCGTGGTTTTTCCCTTATTGGGTTTTCCACATAAAATATGGTGTTCATTGTGTTGATATAGCTTTTTGTTATCTGCATTTCATGTACATACTTAATAATAAAATTAAGAAGATAAGAAATTGATAAGTGTTTGAGGTTTTTGTTTGAATTTGGTGACAATTGATTCACCCCCCTTCTCTCAATTGTCATGCACCTTTTTAACAATAGTGTTGTTACAGTCAAGGTGGTTCAGAGAGATGATTTGTGTGGCTTTAAGGATGTGTTAGAAGATTTTGGTATTAATAGGAGTGTAGAGAAAGGGGGAGTGAGATTTTTGACCCTTTTCCATTAATTTCAAATGGGGAGAGAGTAAACTCAAAATACTGAATTTCTCGAAAAGAATATTGAATTAAAATATGTTGAATTGCTCAAAAATAATATTGAAATCAAAATGATACATCTACCAATGGGGGAGAGAGTGAACTAAAAATGCTATAGAGAAGAAATAATTCTAAGGGGGAGAAAAAATCTGTGTGTTGTCAACATTTTTATATTTTCCATGAATGAAAAATGGAGAGATTATTAAGCATAGGTTGTCATTGGTGTGAAAGGTGTATCATTCATGAAGAAGAATGTTGTTAAAAGGACTCAAGGCTATCAAAAATGTTAATGTTTTCAAGGTTGTAAAAGATGAAAAATATTGTAGTACTATAATTATAATTATATTCCCCTTGAATTAAAATTATTTAGAGGTATTGATCATGAAGAAGGTGTCCCACCAATTATATCTGATATCAAGTAACATACATCATAAGTTCTATTTTGGAGTGACTACCTTTCCTAGAGTTGGTGTCTATTGTATTCTTATTATACCATGCAAAGTATGTAGTTAGTATGACTATGGTGGTTTGGAATTCTATGCAAGGATGTCTATTGAGCATAAAGATTTCTATGGAAATATAAATTTGGTTGGCATTTCTTTCAAAAATGCAATTTTTCTCTATGGTTTGGAAGGAGAATATGTCTACACTAGTTATATTAGTTTCCTATGTTTTTGGAGGATATGTTCAGTGTGCAAGAAGTTTGAAATGACAAAAGGTTCTCTATTACTATCTATTAACTTGTGCGAGTTCAAGGCATGTGTTGTAACGACTATTAGTGTGTAGAATTAAAATCCTGAATGTGGTTTCATGATAGGACTTGGTTAAAGTCCCTATAGTAGTGCATGACATCATGTTCTTTTGGTGGCACAAAAATTGAAATTGGAAAAACCTATTACATGTTTCATGTAAATTGAATTTAGGTCCACCTTAAGTTATCTTGGCTATTTTTGGATCCCTGGCCGATATAGATGAGTGTTAATGTAATGTAATGCATATATTTCAAATGTTCAGATGCATGTGATGTGACTTGAGTACAATATGTAAAGCATAATTACATTGGTTTTTTGAAGGGTTTAAATTGAAGAGGAGTGAAGAAAAGATAGTGCACCAGTATCAAAAGATCATTTTTAGTAAGGAAAAGTGTCAATAGTGATTTTGGAACATGTATGTATTGTATTGAAGATCTACAAGCTTTATCATTGTATTCCAGTAGGACTGGTGTTCTACCTGTTGTATTGTTTTGTTTGGGGATTGATGTCTCTAATAGGTTGGTTCCTACAAGCACATTAGGAGATTTTTTTCTTTGGTAGGTTGGTGCCTACTTTAGTGTGTAAAATTCACTTATACATTTCTACATTATAAGGCTAGATTTGGGTAGTAGATCCAAGCAGCTATTCTCACTGTGGTTTTTCCCATCTTGGGCTTCCATGTACAATTGGCATTCACTTGTGTGTGGTTTATGTTGTTATGTTTTTTTTCTTATACTTAATTGATTATGAGGGTTTTTTTTAAAGAATCATATATTTTAGTAACTATGTTAAAGTTAAGAATTCCAAAATTGTTTGGATCTATTGATTCACCCCCCTCTCAGTAGATTGTGTGCCCTTCAGTCTTATTGAGGTAGAGATAGAGAACATCAAAACCCAAGGAAAAATCAAAGTCATATAACAAGAAAATCAATAATTGGACATGTACTCACATAGTTGAAGGTTATTTACAAATCCATTCTTCCCAAGAAGTAGATATCATGTCTTGAGGAAAAGAAATCATTTTTTAAAGGGGGATGATGTTAACTGGGTCATAGGGAAACACTAAATTCTACCATAAGCTACCACATAGGACTTGTGGAACCTAAGGATGACATAGGAGGCTAAGCAATAGGTTAGTTTAAAGGGTTTGTCTCTCTAAGAGATAATGTACAAATATGGGGTGAGTGCAAGACCATGGGGGTCTAAAACGTGGTGATATGACCAAAAATGGCAGATGAATTTTTTATTTATCCAAATTTGATGAAACAAAAAGGGTTTATTGAGAAAATTGTTAGATTTCCAAAAATATAAGATACACCTTATTTGGAATTAAATAAATAATTATTATTGATTTTATACATACATTTTGACTAAAGTCTTGATTGATAGGTTGATTGAGAAAAACTATAATACTTAAACGATTTCACATTTTCTAAATCCAAAAGATGTAACACATTCTATGCTTCCCATACTATAGGATTAAAAAAAAATGAATTTCATAAATTTTAGACCAAGTTATGGTGATCAGGCAAACAAGTTTTAATGTTTTTTAAAAAATTTAATAAAAAAATCATAACTAATTATTTAGTTGCGAAAAAATTACAAAAAAATGCAACACATCCAAGCATGTGTCCTCTACTTAAATTGAAAGTTTAAAATAAATATATTACTTTTTTCTTGTACTTAGGTTGGTCAGACATACACCCGCTTTTTATTTTTTCTTGAAAAATTAGTACTACTATATTGAAATGTCAAATTTTCACCATATAGATTTACCTTTTTCCAAAAACGGAATAGTTTCTTAGAAACTACATTAAACTTGCTATAAAGTTTGTTCTTACATATTTTTTAAATGATGTTAATAACTTATTCAAAAAATTTATGTCAAGTTGACTGTCTATTTTTTTGAATTTTCATTGCCACCTCAGGGCTTAGTTTGGACCCCCATGATCTTGCACTAACCCTATATGAATGTAATAGATATAATAATATTCAAGATACATGTAGAGAATAATATAAGATATAGAACAAAGAATAAAACCTGCCTTGTAATTTATATATGATAATATATATGAAGATACAAGGATTAGTATATATATGTTTTATGAATGAATGTAATTCTTCTTAATGTTATATATGAAATTCATTTTGATCTAGTTTTCCCTTCTGCATTTACTCTTTTATCTCAATGTATCCTCTAGGGTATTTTTAGACTACATAAGGGATATTAGGGTACAAATCTCTAGATTTTATTTCCCATTTTCCTCTTGCCAACATACCCCTCACATTTTTGGCACATTGAAGGGATTTCCCCATTTTTCTCAAATTCTTAAAATTAATCTAAATGGTTGAAGAAAGTTTTTTGTAGATCAAATATCTTTTCATTTTCTCTCTATCAATTATTTTGTGTGAATGATATGTGGAATACTATGTTGATGATTGGGGGATCTTTAAGATAGTTTTTTCTTTTTATAATAGATCTATAGATATACTACTTTTTGGTTATTTCCCTTTAACATTCTTTATCTTTTTTCATTATTAGTTACAAGTTCTATATCCATATTTTTTAGCTTCTTTAAATTTTAGTTGGATATAACTTATTTTTCTTGTTGGATTTATAATTTAGTTTAGTCTTTTATTTGGAGTTTAGATTTAGGTTAGATTAAAATTTTGGTAGCTTATTTTTTCTATTTATCTTGGTCTGATTTCCTTTAGCAAGGCATGAATGTTATTAAGTGAAAATTGTTTTTCATTATATTTTAAATGTGAGAATCATGTGAGAAATGAAAGAATGATTTCTCAATAGTTTGGGGAAACCATCACTAATATTATTACCAACTAGAAGCAACTAGTTCAAGTAGGATAGCTAAGGCTCTAATATTGAAAGGTATAAAATTAAAAATCCTTTAAATCTCAACAATAAGTTATAGAGATCTATATATTTGAATAGGCACAGTGATGATTTTAGTCAAATATTTTTTATCCAAAGAGATAAATAAAGATATAAACTCTCTCCAACATTATTTAACTAGTTGTATGTGATGTTGGGGCTCAATCTTGGTATGTCAAATTTTCCTAAGTACATTTATTTTTTGTGTATCATATCCTTATTTGACACATAAGTGATAATTCATCTAAGAAATCTTAAATGGGGTTGCTTTTAAAAAAAATTGTTCAAATTAGTTGTCACTCTTCCTATGTTCTTATAAAGTATTCAAGACTTGTTCAAAACCTAAAAAATTATGGCTTCTAGGAATTTTCTAGTAATTTTGGACTTTCAATGAGATTTTCACCTCCAATTGTAGTTTCAACCTCATTCTAGTTCAGTTGGAGGTGCCCACTTAGTTCTACACCTTTTTTTGGGGGAGGTATTCATTTTTATGAAAATTCAATGTCCAACTCCACCTCACTTCCATGTACATTTCAAAAACTCTAGTTCACTTGCTTTTTTTTGCAATTATTTTCACTTTGGAAAAAATTGATGCCAATATAAACCCCTCCTCATTAATCACATCCAATTTAGATAAAAATATCTGCAAGTATACTTACCCTTTGCAAAAACCTAACCCACAAGTGAACTTCACCTTTTTTCACTTACATCTTCACTTTAATTGTGTATGCTTTATCTACAATGTTTAGTTCAATAGCTAATACTTGTAAGCTCCCATCTTCATTTCAAACTACAATTATTATCTCTAGTTTAAATGGAAATTATTGCATGCATAGCTTAGCCATTTTATTGCTCCTCTAAATGAAGTCAAAATCCCTTTCATTTTATAACTTTACCCTATATCTAAATTGCACTTCCTATCTTCACTTCAAATAGACTTTCCCACAACTCCTTCATTGCTAATGTCATATTGATGTCACCCCCACCTATTGATGTCATCACTTCCAAGAGACCCCATATTCCATGTGACATCACAATGATGTCATGTTGATATCACCACATCACTCTAACTACACCCATGGGATTTTTACCTCTAATTATAATTCATGCTATTTTATTCGCATCTCCTATTGTGGAGTTTCAACCCCCAAAAAATTCTTGCAAGTTCATCATCCATTTGCACTCCTTCACACCTAGATAAGATATCCACTTACACATGTTTTCTCCATGCTCATCCACTCCACTTTCCATGCTAAAAATTTGAACCCCAATTACAATTTCTAATTTTATAACTTCCCTAACTCCACTTCCAATGTATATTTTTGCATCCCCCCACTTGCTCCACATCTAATTCAAAAAAAATTTCTTGTGAAGACTGAAATTTACTTTGAAATCTCATGACAATCCATTTCACCTACCATGATTCATTAGAGGGGTGCTTCACCAAATAGAAAGTAGTTACATTCTTCGTACTTTTTTTTTATGGTTACATACTCAAGCTCATCGAAAGGGAACAATACCATAATTTTATGGGATGAGTTGGAAGCTCAAGGAGACCTCACCCTTGCTTCTAAAGATATATTTGTAGGTTTTCTTGTGTGATTCAAGAATAATAAATTTTTATAGGGCATGAGCATCTATTTATGTATGTTAGTGGATGAATTCACTCCATAAATTTAGGTCATTTTTTATGCAGGAGCATCTAGCGGTGTAAGGGAAATCCTACATCACCCATAAAGATTTGCATTTCTTGTTTGGTGTTTCTTAGATTTTTTTACAGTTTTGGATACCCTTTTCGTCATAATGTAATTCACAACTTTCAGTTTTTCTTTTTTGCTTCTTTTGGTAAACTACTATTTTTAGTAGGTATTGGAATTTGAAGGAATTTGGGGACAAAAATTATATGGGAGGATTCAGAATAGAAAAATAAGAACATTGGCAAAAGAATCAGGCCGAGAGCATTCCCGGTTTGAAAGATATTACATTTTTACTCTCCCAGAATTGCACCTAAAAACCTTCCAGATCAGATTTGAGGAATTAAATGGTCCCAAAACTTACCAAAATTGGTGTACTATATTTTGAGCACATTATTGACTTTGATACCTTTCGAACAGTTCAAACGGTTTGGAAAATAGAGTCCTAGATCAAAAGTTATGTCTCCCAGAAGTTAGTGCACTTTCAAAAACATGCTAATTTCTGAATGTGGTTTTAGAATTTGAATTTCAAATTGTAATTTTGGGCACCAAACCACCAAAAATAATAATTAAAATGTTGTTTTGGCTCCAAAACTAAAAAGGAGCTATTTATGGGGGGATTTCCTAATTTTTAGTAGCTTTTTGGGGGAAAAATCGCAAACTATGAAAAGAGGAATTTCTATAGTTTCTGTAATTTGCATGTGTTGTAGAACTCGAGGATTTGAGATCCTCTACATGTAAGATTTCCATATTCTAAATAATAATAATAATCTCTAGTTGTGTGTGATTTTTTGAGTCTTGGGTTTGCACCCTCATCAATTTCTCAATGACCATTTGTACCACACCCCATTCATGACATCTATTTCAAGTGATTCTTGGGTGTGATTCAACTAATATCATTAATTATGGTGATATTATAATGTAGCATGTATGGTTATACCCTATCATGTATATAAAGTATGGTCAGAGCCTTCCAAAGATGCTAAAACATGTTGGCTTAATGGAGGGTAGAAAAAAATGACAATACAATCCATCATAAGGATGGTAGGATTATAAAATCCAAGGCATTTAATATTGTAAGTGATTTTTGTAGTAGAATATATCCATCACAATTTGTATCTCTTTAGAAGAACCAATTAGTCATAACTATAATTTTTCTTCTCCACACTTGGTAGCATGAGTGTAATATTAGATTTGATGAACATGATAACATTCTAAAAATATTACAAATTTCTTTTAATGATCTATTTTACATTATGCATGGATTTGTGTAGTTCTATAATGGAGTAATTATTATTATTTGTTATTTAATATCATATTCTTTGATGTATGTAAATAAACAAGTCATTTTTTCTTTTTATTTTATGTTATTTTACTTTAATATACTATGACTTAGTTACCCAAAGAATATGCACTATTATAGGAACCTTCTTGGTCAATCTCACACCTTCAATACAAATCAAACCATTCATCAATAGTTTTACGAGTAAGGTGGGATATGCATATTTTTCATCAATATAGTAATATAAACTAAAGAATAGTCTTAATAAATATGAAATGGATACAATGTTAGAGGATCATATCCAACATTTCTACACCTTGCCATTGTGTATGTAATGAGAAATGAAGAAACCTTAATGGATTATCATGAAGAAAAAATGTGTATGTTCATTTACAATATGCCATCAACTATATAGAGGTTATTGCAACTAGTCTTAGTTGAAGCATACAATTTGGGTTTAGATGTAGGAATTTTGGTTGTTCATTTTGAATTCCTATTTAGTTATACCTTTAGGAACACCCTCTTAAGTCTAATTTTAGCTCAAAGTGTAGGATATATAACCAAATCTTAGACATAAACTATAACCATCCTAAGTTTTTTAGTGGTCATTTTCTTCTCTTACTAAAGACAAACCCCTATCCTTAAAGGTGGAGAAAAGATCTAGGATTTGGGAGAGCTATTTTTGGACATAATATTTTGGTGGCATTGATGAGTATGGCTTAATAAATTATTGTTGATGGATTTTTTGATCTAGTCATATCTTGAGAACCCTAGCAATTTAGATTATTTTTTGCAATTATGCATTGTGTGTTTGCATAATTTTTATTTTTCAATAACCTATGCCTAACATTTTGGCATCAATTCTAGGGATGGTCATTAAAATACTCATCTTGAAGACTATGGTAACTTAAGGATATAATTTTTTGGATGTATGTAGCTTTTAGTTTTATATTTTATTTGTATAAGTTTTCTTAGCTAGAAAATTACATCTAACATTTTAAATCATTGAAAAGGAGAATCTTGTTTGCATAATTTAGTGGGATACTAAATTAATAAATCACTAGTGGGATGAAATGAATTGAAGAATTTTATAGTGGATGAATCCAAAAATATTTTTTTTCCTTGAGGTTTGGTCTTCTTCAATGATGCCTTTTATAAGAGATGGTGAATCTACTGTCAAAAATAACACTTTATTATTGTTGTATCTTACTATTATCAATATTTCAAGAAGCACATCTAATACCTATAGTATTATGTATTAAGGTACATGTTTTTCTTCCAAATTTTTTCAAGAATATCAATTTTTTACTTTTATTCTCTACCCTACATGGTGATGCATGATCAATGATCAACTAGTATGGATATGAATTTCCTAAGAGTGTTCCTTCAAGTGCATCATATGTTTCATACCTTAGGAATTACTTATCAAATTCCCATGTATATTTTAGTGATGAATACTCAAGCTACTCAAGTAGCCTTGCATCTTATGAAAAACCATGCATACAAGCATAACTTACATTAATGATCATGTGAAATAGAAGGAAGAATATGAAAGAATGATCTTGAAATTGCAAGAAAATATTAGCATGTTGTTACAAAAAAAAATGCCAATCCATCTATTGTGATTCACTCAAAGCCAATTTATAAATAAACAAACATTTAATAAGTTTATAATAAAAGAGAAACCATGCATTCTAGTATCTACAACCAAATACCAAAATTTGATAGATTTGATATGACTAAAGGGTATGCATGTCTTTAAATTTTTATAATTTATGGATAAGTTTTAGTTTGAAGATGAGGACATATGAATGAAGTTATTTGTTAGGTTACTATATGGAAAGGTACATGAGTGGTATGAGACTTTTCTTGAGCATTCATTTGTTTCATGGAATGATCTTGGGATAAACTTGAATAATTATTTGTATTGAATGCTGACCTTGTTATTCTTGTTCAAGAGATAGAAAATATCAGATGACAAGGAGAGTCTAGCATGGAATTCAATCATAGGTTTGTGATTTCTCTTTCCTTGATCCAATTTTTTTTTAACCTAATGCATCTAATTGTATTGATATGTTCCTAGAATCTTATGATGCTAGTCTTGGCTTACTACAAGAATATTTAATTTAAACAATATGGAGTGGGAATACACATGCCTTGAATAAATTAACAAAGTGAGAAGGGATATAATTGAAAATTCATTATCCTCAATTGTGGGTGTTGTTGGTAATGAACAAGCTATTATGGATAATGATCGAATGGATGTAGTATATGATATGAGAATGAGATCAAGTATTGGTTATGTTCATGTGTTGGTAGAGGAACTTATTGGTGCATGTTGTTTTATTAGTATAGATGATAATGATAATGTTTGCATATACATTTACCTAGATTAGCCATCTTTGAGTGATTGTAGTGATGAAATAAATGATGAATTTTATTTTGGGGATTAAAATATGGGACACGATTAAATTTAAAGGTGATATTATTCATAATTCCTTGGGTATAATTTGTAGGTTGATGCATGCACATGAAAGGATTTAGTTTTTGTAACTAAGTGAAAAATACAACTATGGTTTGAGGGAAACCAACTCCTTCACTAGGAATGTCTTTGTTAAAGGAAAGTAGATGCTTAAATTCATTCATGGATTTTTGCATTGGATCTTCATCTAAGGTTAGACCTACAATTATATAAATGAGTTTACTTATAGTCATACCCTCAAATTTTTAATACTTCCATATCATTGGATACAAGTGTCATTTTATTTTGTGTTGTCATAAATTCATGTATATATTATTTTGTTTGTGTAGTCATGACCATTTTTTACTATGTTGAAGTGTGAGTTATCCCTATTTGTTCTTTTTGGCTTGCTATTTTTGGTATACTACTCAAGAATAGTTGGATCCTCACTTTTCCTACTAGAGACAAATTTACCCAATAAGAGTTTGTTGGGGCTCAATATTTCCATGTTAGTTTTTCTTGATTTCCTTCCCTTTTTATGTCATAGCCCTATTTTAACCATTGGTGAGAACTAATTTGAGATTATTTTTTTGGCCAAAGAGCATATTTCTCATATATATTTATATTATATATAAAATAATGTGTACATATCAGTTTGATAGGCTCTTCATAGCCAAGTTTCCATTGAGTACATTTTCCCAAACAACAAAATTAAAACCCCTTTTAGCATATCCCAAATACCTCCTATTCAACTGATATAGATTGTCAAAATCATCAGATATGTCACTTAATCAAAATCCCTCCACCATTTTAATATCAAAGAAACAAAACATTGGATATATAACTGTTTGTCCCTTAAAAATCCATATAAACTACCATTTTGAAATCATGATATTGTACCTACAAAACACAAAGTAAATTGTTAGCATAAAATCTACCTATCATTAATGCCATTTGTTAGAACTATAAAATTTTGATGTATTTTACATATTGCTCATACACATGAGTTTCCGAATAAGTCCTACCATGAGCACATTTTGCTCACATTTTGCCTTGTGGTCCCATAAAGTACATCTAAGTCTTGAATAATTCACATTATATTCCTATCGGCATGAAGAAATTAGGGTATCCCTAGTCCATATGCATTCTCTACTAATATACATCTATTGTTTCCTATCGGAAAGACCTCAGGGATGTCACACCGATTGAAATTCATATGTAGGTATCTTTTGGTAGGATGCCCACATTGTTTCGGTGACTAAGGGTTTCCCATCAGCAAGAGTGTCTTGTTTGGCATGGGTCTTGGTGAGATCTTATTGTCTCATTGACCAGCGATAGAAGGAGCATGTCGGTGAGAGACTTTTCTTTGGGGTGAAGTCTCGGTGAACTCTTTATGTCTCACCGACTAGCGTGGAATGACCAAGCACTTCAGCTAAACAAAAGATATTTGCAATGAGGTCTTGGTGAGTTTGATGTGTCTTTCCGACTTCCGATATGGATATACATCTTGGTGAGACTAAAATACATTAGAGAGAGGTCTTGGTGAGTGCATTGGGTCTCGTCAACAAAACATAAAATATTCTATCGGTGTGAGGTCTCGGCGAGTACCTCCGGTCTTGCCGACATGCGTAGGGGAATCCTATCAAAGGTTATCGGGGTAAGGTTATATAGTCTTGCCGACCCATTTTTCATGCCAAAGTGTTTCATTGGTGAGAGAATGACCACATTTTAGTGACAAATGTACCACGGGGTATTTTGATATGACGCAGGGTGTTCTATGAAACCTCTTCCCGACTTAGAATTGTCTTAGAGACTGTAAAATACACTAAAGAGCACATCTCGGCAAGATGAAGTATCATCTATGGGACGTCTCCTCGACAACAGAGGTCACAACAAAACAAAAAGGAAGCAAGATGACTGTTGGCGAGACATTGGCCTTCGGTGTGACTATGGGATGTCTCAGCGAGTGTTTGGCACATGTTAAATAAAACCTGAATATTGTTGGCTGACATTTGGAATGTGAAGCGATGTGTCTTTTTAGACACAAATGTATAAATATCCATTTTCGATTGTAAATGAAGGGAGGATTAGATTAGATTAGATATAGTAGATAGATTAGAAATGGATACAGTAGAATAAAATTTTCAGATCAGAGACTATGATGCATGATTTCAAATGGAGATTTCAATAAAAATCAGTTGATGTGGCGGTTCATTTCTGGTGTCAATTGTCTGTTGTGCTTATTGAAGGTATTATTAAAGTTGTCTCTAGGGTTGGATTTTCTGGTATTTAAATTGGTATAACAAGTTTATATTTAGTTTATCAATGCACATTTTTGTATCTATGTGGTTAATTAACTGGTTCTTTCAAGGAGAGATTAAATCCTTTTGATTAATCATAGTGATCGGGGAAATTCATCTAGATCATTAAGAAGAGCTTAGTAATCATAGTCTCGCATGTTTATACAAGTTATAAAAAAAACATATGCCAAACAATTTAAGTGTTCTCCAGAAATAAGTTCCCATTTCTATTTCATTTGACTCCACATACCAATAAGGCACTAGTCTCCACATTTCACCATTCAAATTCATTCATTTTCTTTACATCTGTTAACTAAAACATATTAGGTTTTAGTTTTAATATTGTATACAATTTATACCAAATTTAGTCTTATTTGTCCACTCCCATCTGCCATCATGGACAAATCACTACAAGAGAGAAGATCAAAAGTCAAGTCTGCCCAATTCATATAGGTACACCCAACTAGGTCTAGTAGCACCTGAAGAGTAGAAGGTCTAAACCATTTGGCCTTGTCTATTACCATAAAATGTACCAAGAGATTGGCAACCTCTTGAGATATTTTACCTGCATTTTTGAGAGCTAACAAATTGGCGACTCTACTAGGGAATTAACTCAAAATCTGCACCTTAATCATAGAGTCAAAAACTTTAAATAGACTCACTAGGAATAACAAGTAACAATCTTTTCTCACTTTCAAGAAAGTGAGTGGCAACTCTAATAAAAACATTGCAACATGAATGGAAGAAGATCTCAATATAGGGGAGGTCATACTGAAGCCCCTGCTGGCAGTAGTAAGTGGACACACAAGATGATAGGGTTGATAAGGGTAAAAGGATAAGTGAGGACATGTGCATGACAAACAAAGAAAAATCATCAATACCACATGGTGAAACATATGACGTTATGATGCATGGAGAGATAATTCAAGTGCAGAGCCTTGTACCCCAGAAGGTCAAAGAAATCCTTTTTATGATCCTCAGAAACAAGCAAAGTGGCATGCTAAATTTGAAGCTGAACAACTCAGATGTCAACATGAATATGATAAAAAAATGGAGGGTAACCAAAATGAGTCCAATGATCATGAGACTCCTCAAGAAATTATGAATCTTTAACTTATGAAGAAGTAAAAGCACAGTTTGAATCTCAAAGAAAGGAAAGAGAAGAACAGGAGAAAGCCTAGATGATACAAGCAATGAGAGAATTCAAATTGGAGAAAGCTTAGAACATTACTAGGCAGTTGGTTGCTCCCCAAAGTATGTACCACCTCATAAGCAGGGTAATCATGGTGCAGGGCCTTCTGATCCACTAGGGGTCCCTCACCATCAAATAGGGAATCAATACAGACAGCCAAATCACCCACCTCATATTCCCACACAATATACAAATATACAACCACCTTCATGGTCAGCATCATGCACCACATCATAACACACAATACAATAACCCGATGTACCAATATCAGTACCCACCTAACCCTCCCCCTCATCAGTATACAACAATGATTAGACAATTTGATTTGGCAGGGTTTCAATTATACCCTTACCCTATGGATGGCAGTTGGAGAGGTCTGGTGCCTAAGTTTATAGGGAGTAGTGCAATTTCTGCTGAAGATCATTTAAGAAGTTTCAATGCCTTCATTCAAGATTTGGATGTACCTTATGAAGATTTGCATATGAGGTTATTCATGATGTCGCTTACTGAAGAAGCTAGAGATTGGTTCAACAGCCTAACAATAGCCTTCTATTGATTCTCTCCAAATATTTCAGGACCGATTCCTTGAGCAATATGGGAATCAAAGTGCACTTGATGCTACTCTTCATGAATTGATGTGAATTCAAAAAATTAGAATGACTCAATTTATGATTTCAACTGAAGATTCAATAAACTGCAGAATAAAATACCTCCTGGATCAAAATTTCTAGACTCTATGGCATTGAGTGTTTATTTGAATGCATTCGATCCTAAAATAGGGTATGAACTAAAAATAGGTTCCCAAGAGACTTGGCTGAAGCCCAGAAGATAGCATTAACAATTGAAAACAATAGGAGGGCTGCTAGGATAATTGATAAAAGAGACAATCATAGGGCTCCCCAACAAACCAATAATTATCAATACAAACAAGGAGAACACATATAGGAATGAAAGGCCTAGGTTACATGACATGCCTTATAACACAAATTGGAAGGATGGAAAACCTATAAGTAGGCCTAGAAACAAAGAAACTCCCGATCCATTGAGGAAGAAGGGAACCTATATGGTAAGTAACAATTATTTATGTGAATTTTGTGATAAGCCACATTACCCAGATTATTGTGTTGTAGCCCAAAGAATGCAAGAAGAAGGAATGTTGATGGGAAAAAGTGGAGAAGATCACACAGTGTATTTGACTTGAAATACTTTTCACCATGTTGAGGAGAAATACTCATCTTCAGAGGAATATGGATATGAGTACGATGTTTCAAATCAAAGGTACAATGTCCACATGGTTGAACAATAGGTTCTTTTTGACTCTAAGGATGATTATGCAGAACCACATTCTGATGAGATGCCTACTCAGGATAGCATGAGGAAACTCACTAAAGAGGAGATAGAGAGATTAACTGTTGCTATAGTTGAAGAAGCAAAAACTATTGGTTGAGAAATAGGGCAGTAAATGAGAAGGAAGGTGTCCCCAGGGGAATCTTTAAGAAAGAGAAAAAGGTGACACAAGGAATTGTGAAAAAGGTAGAAAATAAACAACATGATGAAAGTAAACAGAAGCCTATCCAAAAGCAGGATGTTAAAGTGCTACACAAATAAGTGCAAAAGATTGATCAAAAGGAAGGAGACACATTGGAGCAGAAGAAAATGACTAAGGCAGAAGGCTCCTCTTTTAATTTCACTTAGGCTTTATCTCAGGTGAAAATGTTTGTTCCACTACTTGGGATGATGAAAATTAAGGAATATAGAGACAATACTATTCAATTGATAACAAATTTTGAAAATAAAGTGGCTACTAAGGTAGTTAGTAGGCAAGAGAAAGTAAAAATCCTAGATGTCTGCTTGAGTGATGTATTAACAACTCCCCGTAAGTTGATCCTTTTTTCACTACATTACTCATAAATAACAAATTGTTGAGGAATTGCATGATAGAATCCAGTGCTACCATACATATTATGCTAGTAGGAGTTATGAAGCAGCTTGGCATGTGGGTTGATACTAATGGGGGAAAGTGCTATGCAATGGATAACAAACATGTTCTTGTGGTAGGTATTATGAGAGATGTTGAAGTTAAACTGGTTGCTTATCCATAGGTGGCTTATAATATAGATATAACAATAATTGATACCCCTCCTTAGTTTGGGATGCTTTTATCAAGACTGTGGACAACAACAATTGGCAGAAATGTCTAGTTTGATTTGTCTTATGCAACTATTCCAGTGAATGGTCAGGAAGTGAATTTATACAAGGAGCCAAGTATGAACCAGGTTGTTGATTGTGTACCTCAAGATCAAATCAATTGCTTCTATGATGTGGATTTGGGAAATTTCAAGATAGAACCAGCCCAGCCAGAGTTGGTCAATACTGATCCAATTGAAAAGCATGTTGCACAAGACTGCAATGGTGTGCAGAAGATGTACTTTGGTGGAGCATGGGAACCTAGTTGCTTTATTGGCCAGAGTCATCAAAACAATGCACCTTTGATCTAGTAAATAAATTTATTGATACCATGTAGGGGAAAAGGTATGAAGAAAATGGTGATATCACGAATGAGCATCAGGAGATCGATCAGGTACTGCAACTAGTGGAAGATGAAACATGTGCAAGTCAATATGATTCCTATGACAGCCTGCTTAAGGAAGATGAAGATACAAGTGATTTCTCTTGCATAACAAATTGTAATAGGGAAATCAGTGTATGTTATGAGGGATCTAATGAATATTTTGATTTTGAAGATGAACCTATAGATTCTGATTTACCACAAGGTGATTCTTGCAGTTCTTTTGATAGTCAAGAAGAACAAGTAATGGACAATATGAGTCCATTTGACAATGAAAAAATGATACCTCCAACTACAGTTGAAAGCCATGAAGACACATTTGATGAAAAAGAAGTTTGTACATCTAAAAATGGTTTCCAAAATTTTTCAAACCCATTGTATGATGAAGAGTTAAAAGAGGATCAAATAATATTTTTCCAAGGTGTGCCCAAGAATGAATTTCAGGTTTTTTCAAATCCACTTTATGGTAAAGAGGAGATATTTTCAGACAAACAAAATGATGGAATAAATGACCATGCTGGTAATGTTTCTGATGATCTTGGACCTTTTTTTTTATGATGACAAAAGCGAAGAATAAAACTGTAGTGATGTAAATGAAGAAACATGTTCACTCAGTAGTGAGCAAATTTCAGACTTGCTAACTCTTGAATACCAGAGATGTTTACACAAGGATCTAAAGTTTTGTGTCCAACTTACATTTTTTTATAGTGAAAGTTCTTTGTGCAATGATTCATATGACTCCCAGTGCATTTCCTGAAATGATAGAGAAACCTTTGAAGTTGATCAAAAATCGTATCCATTCAAGATGAGGTATGTGATTTTGAAATTTCTAACTCATGTGGAGAAGACATTTATTTGCATACCAAGGATGATAGAAGTCCAGCATTGATTGGTTCATACATGCATGATATTGAGGATATGAGTCATAATCCAGTGTTGTCTCCAAATGGTGATACCGAAGAGGTGCAAAAGGTTTCAGATTTGTTTGTCTCAAACAATGTTGATATGACAAATTTTTTGATTCTCAAGAGAAGCATTCTGATGATGAAATTTTAGTACAAGTTGGAGAATGTTTTATAATACATAACAGTGAGAAAGATAATGAGAAATTTTGTATTGAATATGCATGTACTTTGTATGTTGAAGATAATAGAGATTTGTCCCATGATGATGGAGAATTTGAACTCAGAATGGTGAAGGGAATTTGGGCCAGGTTGAGCATGATGATTCTTTGAAAACTTTCAGTAACAGTGATAGGGAAGATTGCATGAATATCTTCAAGAAGAATCTAATGAACTCAAGGAAAAACGGGTGTTTGACAGAGGAAAGTATGGGCCTTTCTTTTGGATGGCCTTGAACCATCATTTATGGTTTGAATTTTAGACCGTAACAGTTCAAAACTGATGAAGTTGAAAACAAAGGATTAAGGGTTCCAGTGCATGGACAACTCTTGATAATCCTCTTTAAAATTCTTTTCCATGCATAGTAGTTTAGGGTTTTGTTCATCTCCATTTCACTTTCATTTCCATTCCCATTTTGCTCACTAATTCATCATCTTGTGTCTGGTCTACTCACCCAAAGATCTGGATCCTTGTAATGATTTCACAACCATTCATCCCCAGATGGAGCCACTGTTAGAACTGTAAAATTCTGATGTATTTTACATATTTCTCATACCCACAATTTTCTGAATAAGTCCTACCATGAGCACATTTTTCTCACATTTTGCTCACATTTTTCCTTGTGGTCCCATAATGTCCATCTAAGTCTTGAATAATTCACATTATATTCCTATCGGCATGAAGAAATTAGGGTATCCTCAGTCCATATGCATTCTCTACTAATATACATCTATTGTTTCCTATTAGCAAGACCTCAAGGATGTCACACAGATTGAAATTCATATGTAGGTATCTTTCGGTAGGACACACACATTGTTTCGGTGACTAAGGGTTTCCCATCGACAGGAGTGTCTTATTTGGCATGGGTCTTGGCGAGATCTTATTGTCTCACCGACCAGCGATAGAAGGAGCATGTCAGTGATAGACTTTTCTTTGGGGTGAAGTCTCGGCAAACTCTTTATGTCTCACCGACTAGCATCGAATGACCAAGCACTTCAGCCAAACAAAAGGTATTTGTGATGAGGTCTTGGTGAGTTTGATGTGTCTTGCCAACCGCCGATATGGATATACATCTCAGTGATACTAAAGTACATTAGAGAGAGGTCTTGGTAAGTGCATTAGGTCTCACCAACAAAACACAAAAGATTCTATCAGTGTGAGGTCTCAGTGAGTACCTCCGGTCTCGCCGACATGCGCAGGGGAATCCTATCAAAGGTTATTGGGGTAAGGTTATATAGTCCTGCCAAAGTGTTTCATCGATCAGAGAATGATCATGTTTCAGCAACATGAATGTACCACGGGGTATTTTGGTATGACGCAGGGTGTTCTATGAAACCTCTTCCCGACTCAGAATTGTCTTAGCAACTAAAAAATACACTAAAGAGCACATCTCGACAAGATGAAGTATCATCTGTGGGACGTCTCCCTGACAAAAAAGGTCACCACAAAACACAAAGGATGTAGGATGACTGTCGGTGAGACATTGGCCTTCGGTGTGACTACGAGATGTCTCGGAAAGTGTTTGGTGCATGTTAAATAAAACCCGAATACTGTTGGCCGACATTTGGAATGCGAAGCGATGTGTCTTTCCAGACACAAATGTATAAATATCCATTTTCAATTGTAAAGGAAGGGAGGATTAGATTAGATTAGATACAGTAGATAGATTAGAAATGGATACAGTAGAATAAATTTTTTAGATCAGAGACTATGATGCATGATTTCAAATGGAGATTTCAATGAAAATTAGTTGATGTGGCAATTCATTTCTGGTGTCAATTGTCTATTGTTCTTATTGGAGGTATTATTAAAGTTGTCTCCAGGGTTGGCTTTTCTGGTTATTTAAATTGGTATAACAATTTTATATTCAGTTTATCAATGCACATATTATGTACCTGTGTGGTTAATTAACTAGTTCTTTCAAGGAGAGATTAAATCCTTTTGATTAATCACAGTGATTAGGGGAATTCATCTGGATCATTAAGAAGAGCTTAGTAATCATAGTCTCGCATGTTTATACAAGTTATAAACAAAACATATGCCAAAAAATTTGAGTGTTCTCCAAAAATAAGTTACCCATTTCTATTTCATCTGGCTCCGCATACCCAATAAGGCACTAGTCTCTGCATTTCACCATTCAGATTTGTTCATTTTCTTTACATCTATTAACTGAACATATTAGGTTTTAGTTTTAATAGTGTATACAATTTATACCAAATTTAGTCTTATTTGTCCACTCCCATCTGCCATCATGGAAAAATCACTGCAAGAGAGAAGATCAAAATTCAAGTATGCCCAATTCATATAGGTACACCCACCTAGGTCTAGCAGCACCTGAAGAGTAGAAGGTCTAAACCATTTGGCCTTGTCTATTACCCTAAAACGTACCAAGAGATTGGCAACCTCTTGAGATATTTTACCTATGTTTTTGAGAGATAACACCGCCCCTGGATGCTTGAGTGTGAAGCCTGTACAGCTTTGTATTACCAATACCACGTATAACTACAACAATATTGATGAGACCAATAACTATAATAATGTGAGGATTAGCCTAACTATTCATTATTGGCAAGACCTTATTCACTATGCCCTTGATGGACCAATATTTCTTTATGGTTCGGTGTTAAGTCTTTTATCGGTGGGAGATGGTAACTTTAGGAGTCTCATAGCTATCTCTTCAAAAAAATGATAAAGAGTCTAGACCCTTCATCAGTGTGATAGGGTGGTGTCAAAGGGAGACATCATAGAGTCTCCCTAATGCCCTGATAAATTATCTGAGTTTCATTGTCGGCGAGAGTTGGTCACTTTGACAGGAGTCTTCTTTTCATCTATCCAATACATCGATGAAACTATATCAATGGTAATTTGTGTTGTCACTGAGGATTTGAGTCATGTCTCTTCGACATGTCAATTGAAGGATGGGGAATCTTGTTAGTGGGAGTGGTAGTCTTTGTCAGAACTAAATGTGTAGTCTCTTTGAAAATCCAATTGAAGCCTCATCGATGAGACAAATAATGGTTGATGGGGTTCGGAGTGAGGTCTCCTCGATAATCCAATTGTAAGTATCTTCATCGGTGGGACATTATGACTTTGGTCATACTCTAAATCCTATCTCCTCAATAGGTCGATAGTGTTGATCAATGCAGCTTGCTACCCCACAGTGCCTTGGTGGGTCATGTTGGTGTATGTTGAACACATGGAAATAATCCCTTCATCGGTGTGACAGGGTGGTGTCGAATGGAGTCATCATAGAGTCTCCTCAATGCCTTGATAGACTATTTAAGTTCCATTGTTGGTGAGAGTTGATCACTTTGATTGGAGTCTTCTTTGTGTCTCTTTATTACTCCAATGAAAGTGTATTAGGGTGACTTTGTGTTGTCACTGAGACTTTGAGTCATGTAACTTCAACATGATGATGGAAGGATGGGGACTCTTGTTGGTGGGAGTGGTAGTATTCATTGGGACTAAATGTGCAAACTCTTTGACAAGCCAATTGAAGCCTCATCGGTGAGACAAGTAGTGGTCGGTGGGACTCTAATTGAGGTTTCCTCAATAATCTGATTGTATGTTTGTTCATCGATGGGACCTTGTGACTTTGGCAAGACTCTAAAGCCCATCTCCACAATGGGATAATAGTGTTGATCAATGTATCTCACTACCTTGCAATTCCTTGGTCTAACTTTCCCTAGCACAATCCCTTTAAATCTTTACTTTATCCAAAAAGCTAAAGTACCACATCAAGCCTTGCTAATTCTAAAATTTACAGATATGCTTGCATTTGAATTTCATCCAAAATCTCAACTTCATTACTCTGACAACCCATATTTTCCAATTTATCTACCATCATATTCCCCCCTCCTAATAGGTATGTGTTATGATAAAAGACTGAAAAATTATCCAAAAATTCCCAAAAAATCTGCAAGATATATTTCAAACGCCAACATTGAAAAAAAAAATTCCTTACAAGAATTTAGAATTATTAATGAGTCACCTTCAATGTGCAATTTCAAAATTCTTAGTTTCAAGGCAACTTCCAAACCTAGCAAAATTTCCTGAGCTTCAGCTACATTATTTGTTCCTAGTGGAAGTTGGTATGATATTACTACAATTACTTTCCCCGTTGAGTTTCAAATACAAATGCCAGCTCTTGAAACTCCTAGATTTCCTCTAGAGGTATAGTCAAAGTTAAGCTTTAAAAATTCATAGGATGGAGGTTTCCATGTTACTTCTTCCCTCCTCACCTTTCTCTTGCTTATTTGATGCAAACTCCCTACAAAAGGAGATACAATGTTTCCACATCTCTTCAAGAAAAATTATCCCGACCTGTATAGATAGAAGAAGTGTTCTTGAATTTTAGAACATATATGTTAAGTACCACTAAGACTACCTTTTCAATTTTACCTTTGACAGCCTCTACTGAAGAAGAAATTTTCCTAAAGATGCACAAATTGTGTTCCCACTATATATTCAAAACCATGATAACCTACCAAATTGATGCAAAAAAAGAAGATTTAAACAAAAGTGGCCAGCACTGAAACATGTCCCAAATTGTGCTTAGCAAAGGAATATATAGATTTAATTTTCCCTTTATGAATATCCAACATTCTTGTGCAAAGGTGCATTGTATTAAAACATGATCCACATTCTCTAATTCTTCATCACACAGTAAAAATTTAAAGGGGTTAGCTATCTTCAATTTTGCTAAATGATCACTTGTTAAGATCTGATTTCTCAATGCTAACCATGCAAAACCCCCAACTTTTGGCAATATTTTGTTATTCCAACAAAAAGAGTAAGCCCTTTGAGCTACCAGCTGATTACTTCACTTACTTAATGCTTTATAACCTTCCTTTATTGAGTGACACCCTATTTTAGATGGATCCCACGATATCTTATCCTTTTTCCTTGAAAGAAACACTAATTCACTATCTAATACTTGTTGAAAATATGCCACTTGTTGTGCAAAAAATGATGCCCTAGAATATTGTTTCCAAATTACTTTCTCTGCTATCCCTTTTGTTGCTTGTATATAATCCAAAAAGTTCACCCCATTCAAGAGACAAGATATCTTTTATTGGCTATAAATCCATATTGTTTTGCAAAGGAGGTTTGCTATTCCATGAGTCTTGCCAAAACTTCACACTTTGTCCATTATGGACTTCCCAAGTAATAATGTAGTGATGACAGATCTACATGATACTAAGAAATTCCAAATAGCCGAACCTTTTGGAGGGTTAGACACATTAAGAATTCTCAAGGGATGGATGTCATCCAAATATTTAGCCTACATCAATTTAGTCTGCTCTGCTTTTGTCTTTGTATACATTTTCCATACTAATTTTTTCCCATATGCTTTGTTCCTAACTGCAAGATTGTGTATTCCTGCTCCTCCTTAAGTTTTATTCAGAGCCATATTCTCCATTGATATTAGCAACACCTTTTATGGGGTTTCCATTAGAATATTTTGATGCCATTTACCAAATTTAGAGATCAAGTGAATTTGGGTTGGCAAGTCTTTTGATATGTCAGAAAATAAACACATTCTGACTGGATTTGAAGGATTCCTAAAGAAAGAAAGATCATGCCTTAAGAATATCCCAATATGGTTTGCTATTATTTCTAATAAATGCAACTCCCTATATTCTAATGGCAAATCATGCAACTAGATGCAAAAAAGGAGAAAATATAAGCACAAAATATATAGCCTTAAAATTAGGGATCCATGGCTACATACATAGTCCTAAACCTTCAAAAATCCATGATTTTACTTCATACACCACATCTCTCTACTCCTTAGTGTGAAATAACACCACAAATATTTTGTTTGGTTGGTCTAGATAAAAAACTTTAACAACCCCATCCCATTTTGCAAAAAAAGAATCCCTTAACTTTCCTAAAGAAGGTTTTAAGGTTAAAAACTTGCAAATAAGAGCCTTCCCTCTAAGATTGGTGATTTGAGGCTACAACAGATCTTTGGAAAATGTGATTTTCATAAAACCCTTTTGAGTTGCTGACAACATTTGTTGATATTTTTATTTTCTCTTCCATCTGCATGCAGCTTGGTGTGATCTTAAGGGTTTTATTTGTGCCTCCAAACTTGCTTACTCACTCTTTTTCTTGTCGGCTTCTTGTTTCTTAGATTCTCTTAGAGCCTTTTTTCTTGTTATTGTTTTGGAGAGTTTGAAGAGTAGGATTCAACATGCAATCCTTCTGAGCATTTTGGTTAGTTGAAGCCTTTCCTTTCTCATATTAGTTTCCCCCCTTTCATTTAGCTTGCAAGTCCTTTTGAATCCTTTGATGTTGCACAATCTGAACTTCATCCTTGTGATCATTTGGTACAAAATCTTGTTGCTTATGTAGAGGCAACTTAGCATAGAGGTCTCCTTTATCCTTTTTCCCAAAATGCACCTCTCAATCCTTGAAACCTTGATTCTACTAAAGATTTGATAGTCTTGGATTGACAGGATCCCCACCATGGCTTGCAACCTTTTTTTGTCCCATGATAGACCTAGGCTCCTATTGCTTTGAAGACCTAATAGATTTCAATTCAAGCTCTGAGGCTTCATATAGGTGATTAAAAAGTTTTGAATCTTTTTCATATTGCCTTAAAAAAGATCCATTGCACCTATTTTTATTTGAATCTTTTTCATTCTCACAAATGTCTATAATTGGATATTTGGTGTGATCCAATTGGTGAGTAGGATGAAAGGGAATCTAGTTCAGTCTTCTAAACCTATGCCTTAGTCATGAAGGTCTACGATTTGGATGTGAGGACCTCTGATCCATAAACGATCAGTTCTAACTCTTAGTAGGCCAACCAGTTCTCAAATACTGATCTCCATTACCATGAGGGTGACAGGAATGTTGAGATTTGGTATTTATACAAATAGGGGTATGTGTAGGATCATGATGGGCCAAAAAGTGGCAATATGATGGGTATGTGTAGGTTATGTGGTTGACGACTTTTTTTTAATCCAAAATTGATAAAAGGGTTTTAAAGGAGATTCTCTTTCCACCAATATAAATTTTGCTTTATTTTGAATTTAATAAATAATTATTATTCATTTTCTATTTGAATTACAACTAAAGTCCGATTGATAGGTTGATTGAAAAACATTTATATCTTTCAAAATTATCACATTTTTGAATCCAAAACACATGTCACATTCTATGCTTATATTTTATTAAAAAAAGTGAATTTAATGAATTTTTACCAAGTTAAGGTGGTCAAACATACAAGTTTTTATATTTTTTAAAAAATTTAATAAAAAATTCATAATTAACTATTTACTTGGAAAAAAATTACAAAAAATATGCATCACATCGGGACATGAGTCCTCTACTTATATCTAAAATATTATAAAAAATATTATCATTTTATTGTGGTTAGGGTGGTTAGACAGACACCTACTTTTATTTTTTCCTAAAATTTAAGTACTACTACATTGAAATTTCAAATTTTCACCAAATAGATTCTTTTCAAAAAAAAAACCTAGTAGTTTAGAAACTACATTTAATTTGCTACAAATTCTATTGTTACATATTTTTGAAATAATATAGATAACTTATTCAAATTTTTACATCAAGTTTCCCAACTCTGATTTTTCTAAATTTTTCGCCACTTAAGGGCCTATTTTTTTCATGATGATCCTGTACATACCCATAGCCATTACTGTACCACTGTCTTGAGCCCATTTTTTGCACTAGATCTATAATTTCAGAAATATTAAATGGGTTGATTTCAGAAAAAAAAAATCAAAGTGGTTGTCACTCTTCCAATGTTCTTATCAAGTGTTCATGACTTGTTAAAAATATATAAAAAATATTTTTTCAAATTTTTTGGCACTTCTAGGATTTTGGGTAGATTTTTACCTCTAATTGAAGTTCCAATTGTAATTTAGTTCAATTGGTATTACTTTATTTGTTCTATAATTAATATTTTTTTGGTCTTTTCCCTTCTACATAATTCCAACATCCAAATACACCTTACTTCCACGTGCTTTTCCAAAAAATCTAGTTCACTTACTTTTTTTGTAGTTATTTTTCCTTTACAAAATAAATGATTCCTATATAAAATTCCCCTCTTCCCTCACATTTGATTTAGATGGAAATACTTACAAATATAAATATTTGCAAACATACTTTCCCTTTGTAGAACCTTATACCCCAAGTGAATTTCACATTTTTGTTCACTTCCATCTTCACTTCACTTGTGTATGGATTCTTCACAACATTCATTTCACCAGCTAATCTCTACAAGCCTCCAACTTCATTTCTAAATATAGTTCCCATCTCTAGTTTTGATGAAAATATCTACATTGATGCCTTATCCATTTTATCACTCCTCTAGATGATGTCACCCTAATGTCAACATCCTTCCATTATGGAACTTCACCCTATATATGAATAACACTTCCTAAAAAAAATTGGATGGAATTTTACATAGCCTCTCCATTAATGATGTCATGTTGATGTCACCCTCACCTACTAACATTATTAGTTCAAAGAAATCCCTATCATTCATGTGATGTTATGATGACATCATCATTCTAAAATCACCTACAATATATCCACCTCCAAGTGAAATTAACCTTAAGTTCACTTCCAAGTGTGCTTCACCATGTTTTTTCCACCTCCTACAATGGAGTTTCTACCTCCAAGTGAGGCTTGCAATGATTTTCCATCCATCTGCACCCCTTCACATTTAGATAAGAGCTCCACTTTCACAATTTTTCACTATGCTATTCCACTCTACTCTACATCTAGAAACTTGACCTCTAATTGTAGTTTCTACCATTTATATTTCCCTACCTCCCCTTCTAATATGAATTTATACATCCCTCCACTTACTTAACATATAGTTAAAAACCATTTTCCTACTAAGATTAAAATTTTCTCTCGCATTCCACGATAAGAAATTTCACCTACCTTACTCCATCATAGGGATGTTTCACCCACCAAATATTAATGGTACCCATTTTTATTACTTTCTCTACACTTTCTCACATGGTAACATACTCAAGCTTTTTGAAAGGAAATGCAAAATAATTGAATGAGTTTTAGGCTCAAGAAGACCCCACCCTTTCTTCCAAGGGCGTATTTTAAGTTGTCCAATGTGATTCAAAGATAAGTAATTTTTATAAGGTATGGGCATCCATTTTTATGTTAGTGTATCAACAATTCATACCATGAATGTAGGTTGTTTCTTAGTGACCAATTGTAATATACCCCATTGAGGGAATTATTTTAAGTGATTTTTGGGTGTGATTCACCTAGTTCTATTAATTTTGGTGATGCTATATTGTAGCATTTAGTGTTACACCCTACTATGTATATAAATATTTTTTTTGATTCTCTATTAAGGGAGGTTGGAAGAAAAAGGCTTCAAAAGGTGCTAGAATATTCCAGTTTAATGTAGGGTAGCCAAAAATGTGATTTTAGCCCATTACAAGGATGCCAATATTGTGAAATGTGAGTTTAAAATTTTAAGTGATTTTTATATAAAACATCTCAATGACAGTTTGTATCTCTTCAAAGGAACTAGTTAGTTGCAATTAGGGTTTTTGTAATACCCCACCATGGAACCCATAGAACATTAAATTAAAAAGACATGGAATAATTTATTTTTGAAACACAGGGTACAACATTTACAAAACATTAGTGTAACTAGGCACATTGGAATAACACATGACATCCCATGATTATGATATTGCTATCAAGATTTAACCATGTAGTTTTTTGAGTCAAACTCATTGACTCATGTTTCATGAGTAGTGGTTCACAAGAACCCATCTATCATGGTAATGAATGGTCCACTTAGCACTCATTGTATCTAGGTGATGTTCATAGGGGTGAAGCATTAGGCCTTCCCAAGAGGTCACTCATCCCAATACTACTCCAACTCAAGTACACTTAACCATAGATTTTTCCCCAAGGTTAAGACCTCCTAGCTTGCAAACCCATTTGAAAAACTGTTAGAAAGTGTTGTGCCTTATGAACCATTCATTATAGAACCCATTTAACTCATTAATTGATAATTAGGAGGTATTTTCCACAGCGTGTCAAATTATGATACTCATTGATCCATGTTTCATGAGTAGTGGTTCACAAGAACCCATCTCTAATGATAATTTGACACACTATGGAAAATACCTCCAAATTATCAATTGATGAGATAAAGGGGTTCTATAATGAATGGTTCATAAGGAACAACACTTTCTAAAGGTTTTGCAAACAAGGTTGCAAGTTAGGTGGGCTTAACCTTGGGGAAAACTCCATGGTTAAGTGTGCTTGAGTTGGAGTAGTACTGGGATAGGTGACCTCCCAAGAAGGCCCAATTCTTGACCCCTATGAGCATCACCTACATTCAATGAGTACTAAATGGACCATTCATTATCATGAGAGATGGATTTTTTTTGAACCACTACTCATGAAACATGGGTCAATGAGTTTGACTCAAAAAACTACACGGTTAAATCTTATAGCAATATCATAATCTAACATGCTATTGAAAATACCTCATACATATCAATTGATGAGCTAAAGTGGTTTTATAATTAATGGTTCATAAGGCATAACACTTACTGAAGGTTTTACAAATGGGGTTTCAAGCTAAGTGATATTAACCTTGGGAAAAAATCCATGGTTAAGCATGCTTGACTTGGAGTAGTACTAGGATGGGTGACCTCCTAGAAAGGCCTAATGCTTCACCCCTATGAGCATCACCTAGATACAATGAGTGTTAAGTGTATTATTCATTATAATGAGAGATAGGCTCTTATGAACCACTACTCATGTAACATGGGTCAATGAGTTTAACTCAAAAAAGTACATGGTTAAATCCTAATAGAAATATCATAATTTGAAACACTGTGGAAAATACCTCCTACTTATCAATTGATGAGCTAAAGGGTCTCTATAATGAATGGTTCATAAGGAAAAACACTTGTTGAAGGTTTTTCAAATACAAGCTAAGCGGGCTTAACCTTGGGGAGAACTCCATAGTTAAGCATCCTTGAGTTGAAGTAGTATTGGGATGGGTGACCTCTTGAGAAGGCCCAAGGATTCACCCCTGTGAACATCACCTAGATGCAATGAGTGCTAAGTGGACCATTCATTATCATGAGAGATGGATTCTTATGAACCTCTACTCATGAAACATGGGTCAATGAGTTTGACTTGAAAAACTACACGGTTAAATCCTAATAGTAATATAATAATTTGATACATTGCGGAAAATACCTCTTGATTATCAATTGTTGAGCTAAAGGGGATCTATAATGAATGGTTCATAAGGAATAACACCTACCAAGTTTTTTGCAAATGGGTTTTCAAGATAAGTGAGCTTAACCTTGGGGAAAACTCCATGGTTAAGCACACTTGAGTTGGAGTAGTATTGGGATGGGTGACCTCCTTGGAAGGCCTAATGCTTGACCCCTATGAGCATCACCTAATTGCAATGAGTGCTAAGTATACCATTCATTATCATGAGAGATGGGTTCATGTGAACCACTACTCATGAAACATGGGCCAATGAATTTGACTCAAAAAAATATATGGTTAAATCTTGATAGCAATATCATAATTTGACACATTGTACTTATCAATTTGTGAGATAAATGGGAGATATAATGAATGGTTCTAGTTTCAAGCTAAGCATGCATAACCTTGGGGAAAACTCCAAGTTAAGCATGCTTGAGTTGGAGTAGTACTGGGACGGGCAACCTCTTGGGAAGGCTCAATGCTTCACCCTTGTGAGAATCACCTAGATTCAATGAGTGCTAAGTGTACCATTCATTATCATGAGATATGGGTTTGTGTGAACCACTACTCATGAAACATGGGTCAATGAGCTTGACTCAAAAAACTACACAGTTTAATCCTGATAGCAATATCTTAATTTGACATGATATGGAAAGTACCTCCTACCTATTAACATGACATCTCATCACAACTTGAAATCACACAAGAGAAAGAATAATATTGCACAACACCCTCTAACTGATGAAGTATGTTGAAAACATAAACAAGATGATTGATGAAGGGTTTCAACCTTCCCAAGAATTCAAAATATTGGGTGAACAATCTACTTAGGCCTAGGTTTGACAACTAGGTAACTTTAGGAGAAGGCATGTAAAATGATGAAAAATATACCACAACTTCTTAATGACAACACATATGGAAATTCTCTAAAATTATCAAAACTATTGAGGCCATGGGGAACGACTTCCATTCATAAAGCTTTCCTATATGAGGCCTCAAAGTACTCACTCTTTGATTAATGGGGAGGACACGAATGCTCCCAGGGGACTAAAATTCCTAAATGGGACTCTAGCACTCAAATGGGACTATATCACCCAACAATGGTGTCCTTGATAGGTGTTGGTGTCCAATTTTGGTTCTAGATTCCATTCTTGGCATTGCAAACCTTTCTAGTGCTATGTTATTTTCTAAGCACTAGTATCCTAGCCACTGGGTAATCTGAGACTATATACTCACATCCAAAACTCTCCATGCACTAAGGAACCACCTATAAAGTTCTAAAAAATCCTATGCACTTTGAAATTTCAAAACATGCCTTGGGATAAAATAAAGAGTTTGGTTCCCCAGGTCGCTTGACACCATTGAAAAGAAAAGGGGAAGTTTGGGAGAAGTGTTAGCACCTCCTTGACACTCCTAAATCCTATCCTAACAAGGAAATCATAATAATAAAGACTTACAACACTTTAAATTTTATAATACCTTACAAGAGGATACAATAGAGCCCTAAATAATAGAACACTTTGGGAATGGGATCTTAGGAGTCAACTAACTACATGATGGGTTCACAACACCATCCAAGACTACTCCAAGATGAAATAAATTCATTTTAAACCTAAAGGAAATGTTCCTACATTCATTCTAATACTACATTTCATAAGCATACAATCATCCATAATGCAATTGTGCTTGTCTCCAACACCACATCATGTAACTAAGAGTAGTTTCACCATCCCTTACCTATTTTATTACAACTCATCTAAATGAGAGGTCCAATAATTCATAAAATTACAATTCCATCAAGTAGGACTCAAATATCCTTCAAATATACAATTTAAATTTAAATGAAAGTAACTAATTACATAAATTAAAAATATAAGTAGATCATGGTACAATGTGTTGGACTAATTGCCACCATCTCCCTTTAGATTTGGGACATAGACTAATCATATCTCATAGATCCATTTATCTTTGGTGTTTGTATTGGGCATTAACAGGTCGATCTTTTGATATGGTGAAAAATGTGTTCCAACAATTGGTAACAGAGCCAAGTTCCTTGATATAGCCTAACAGTTAGGGTGGATCCTAAGTGGAACACATGGGAACTAAAGAATTAAAAAATGAGAAGAATCCTCTGAAGGTTGATAAGAATGAAGATATGGAAAACTTTAATGAAGAAGATTGTGAATTTGACTTTCAAGGAGAACTTATTTCAGCATTGGATGATCTGAATGCTGCAAGAAAATGAAGTAGAGAATTGAATATCAAACTCAAAGAATCAAAAGAGAAAATCATTAATTTTAAAGTTCAAGTTGAAGAAGGTAAAAGGGTTGTAGATTTTATAAACAATAAGTTGAATGTAAAATCAATTGAATGCTCAAAACTTGAAGAAGAAATTATCTCTCTAAGGAAAGAAATGGAGAAAGTAAAGGATCAAATAGAAAAAAGTCTAAAACTCAAGAAAAGCACCAACATTCTTGATGACATAATTAGTAGTCAAAGATCTGTAAAGGATAAAGGTGGTCTTGGATTTGAAAAAGGTCAAAACTCAAAGGCTAACATTAGTGAAATGAAAAAGGAAAGGTTATCTATTGAAGACTCTTAAAATATCAAAGATGAAAGGTAGAAATTAGATGATGTCTTTATAAAGGTTAGAAATCAAAAGAATGGCTTCAAGGAATCTCCTCCTAAACAAACTACTATTCCCAGGTTCTCTCAATCATTTCCTAGTTATTTCTATTCTTACAATAAGTTTGGTCATAAGGCTAGTAATTGTAAAACTATGATAGGGTATGTGTAGGATCATCATGGAAAAAATAGGCCCTTAAGTGGCAAAAAATTCAAAAAAAATAGAGTTAGGCAACTTGAAGTAAAATTTTGAATAAGTTATGTATATTGTTTCAAAAATATGTAAGAATATAATTGGTAGAAAATTGAATGTAGTTTCTAAACTACTAGGTTTTTTTTTTTTTTAAATCTATTTGGTGAAAATTTGAAATTTTAATGCAGTAGTACTTAAGTTTCAGGGAAAAAATAAGAAGTAGGTTCTGTCTGACCACCCTAACCACAATAAAATGATAATATTTTTTTATAAGATTTTAGATATAAGTAGAGGACTAATGTCCTGATGTGATGCATATTTTTTTGTTTTTTTTCTAAGTAAATAATTAATTATGAATTTTTTATTACAATTTTTTAAAAATATAAAAACTCGTATGTCTGATCACCTTAACTTGGTCAAAACTTCATGAAATTCAATTTTTTTAATCCTATAGTGTGCAAAGCATAAAATGTGACGCATGTTTCGGATTCAAAAAATGTGATATCGTTTGAAAGCTATAGATGCTTTTCAATCAACCTATCAATCAAGACATTAGTCGTAATTCAAATAGAAAATGAATAATAATTATTTATTAAATTCAAAGTAAAGCATAATTTATATTGGTGGAAAGTTGAGAATCTCCTTTAAAAACCCTTTTCATTTCATCAATTTTGGGTAAAAAGAAAGTTGTTAGACACATACCCATCATATTGCCACTTTTTGGCCCATCATGATCCTGCACATACCCAACAAGAAGAGATGATTATATGAGGAATAACTCTTTTGTGCATTCAAGACATAATTTTGTAGTATATCCTTCCTTTTATGGCTACTACAACACAAGAAATAATTTTGGTCATAAGGTTGTTGGTTTTAAATCTAAAATGAGGAGAAATGGTTTAACCCCTAAATTTAATATTATTGGCTACAATTACAATAACCTTTGGCACAAAGTAAGATTATGCAAAAGAAGCTCTGTGAAATGACATGTTCAACAAAATAATACAAAGGAAATGAAATATGCCACAAAATTTTGGAGAAAGAAGCAAGAGCAAGACAATTGAATGAAGGATAACACTATGCTTATGTAATATACACAAGATGTCATGATTTATTAAGATAAAACATTGACTCAGGGGGATCTATCATTCAAAAAATATCTTAGCCCCTTGGAAAGAAAAAGGTATTGATCATTACAATATTAAAGATGCCTAAAGAATTTGTAGATAAAATGTCTAGAGAAAAAACATGGTTTTTGAAATATTGTGGAATGAATTTGCATTTTTGTGAGGACACATAGCACTCAAACAATTGTTTACCTAACAAGGATAGGGAACTTTAATTATGGAAAGTTATGGAAAATGCGAGATACTTATACTTCATTTTGTATTTTATGAGGTCATTCAAAACCAAAGAAGTTTCATTCAAAACTGAGGAGAAGAGTAGGTATTTAAAGGTTCTTTCAATTTGAAGTGGAATTGAGCTGTAAAAGTGAAACATAGCGACATAACATAGAGGTATTTTCAAATTTCTCATAGATCCTAGTTTCTAAAGTTTAGAAATAAATTTCAATGGTTACTCCAAAGTTGGTTGATGTCTCTGAGAAACCAAGGCCAAAGTATAAGAAATATTCATTCAAAGAAATGGAGGTAGATAAGGATGGTGCATTTTCAAAAGTTACTACTAATGTGGTGTACAAAAAAGATGTTAGAATCTACATTCACACTCTTATAAATGATATTAACCACATGAATTTTGAAGAATTTATTCCAACCTTGCTGGATGATGATTATGTCAGATATAAAGAAGAGTTTGCAAATGTGTCGACAAAAGGGTTGGATGTATGGAATGAATTCCTAGAATTTTGCGACAATATTGAATGGGTGAAATCATTCTGAGCAGAATCCATGATGAGTTTATTTACTTGGAAAAAATCTATAGGATCACTAAAGATGCAATTAAGCTAGTGACTGGGTTATGTGCAACTAAACTTGTTCTGGTGATGAAAGCTATTAAGAATGAAAGGATCACATAGTTAACTAGTGCAAATATTGACAAGAGAACCCGAAGCATAAATGAAATTAATGATTTGGGGGTTAATTATTCTTCCATGGGATTTTCTTATAAAGTGTATTTTACCAACAAAGAAGGCTCAACAACTAGTACTGCAATTCACACTGCATACCAAATGGTCAAAGAGTGAAAATATTTCTACTTTTGTGAATTGATGAGAGAAACTATTTGACAATCTCAAAAGAACCAAGGAGACTGGATATAACTTCAGGTATACATCCCTAATAATATTCTTGGCATTGTATTTCTTAAATGAACTACCTAGCTTCAAAGGAAAGGTCTAGAAAAAAACACATTCTAGTTGCTACAAAAATTAGAAAAAACATGAGAAATTTTAATGACAAACAAGATTGTAACTCTACATACTGGGGTTTCTCCAAGAGTTTACAAAATGTAATGCAAGAGAAGGAGATAATCCCCCTTGATTTGGTGATAAAATATAAAGATGAGATTACCTTTCTAGTTGATAAAGACTAATAATATATAGAAGTTGTGGAACCATGAAACTCTTGGATTCCAAGATTGAAACAAGAAGTCTCCCCTATGGAATTCAAAACATATTTTGAAAACTTTAGCAAACCAAAGGACTCAACAGAAAAAAGGTTTAACACCTACATATATATCATGGACAAGTTAATCCAAAAGAAGGTGAAAGACACTCATGAAAACAGGGTAAAAAAGATGTTTCAAATAATTGGTCTTCGATGGTTGTCTAAGATAGGACCTCAAACCTCTACACAAGCTCCAAAAAACATTCCCTTAGATCTTGAGGAAACCATTCGAGAGAAAGTACCAAGAAGGTTAGGAAGATAAACTTCCATAGCTACTACTCCTTTGTAACCATCTAGATCCACACAAACTACTTTAGGGAAATGAATTACATTTTAAAACATGGCACAAACTAGAGATGTTGAGAAAAAGAATCCAAGGCCTAAAAAATAGGCCAAAAGGAAAAAGAATGAGGAGATTGCAAAGGAAGAATAAAATGGAGAGGAAGGCACATCCAAACCAAAGGGAAAAGGAAAGAAAACAAAAAGAAATCCTCTAGTGGCACCTCCTCATGAGCCTATCTAGTTAGAGGCAATCTTAAACAAAATCATAAGTCATGGCTTACTATAAGAGACTACTAAATTGCATCCAAAAGTTCCTCCCATAGATCAAAAGACCATTGAGAATACAATAGTCATGTATATGATAAAATACAATGTACCTCTTAGTAAAATCCTTCAAAATTATTTGGAGAGTCTTATATAGGCCTTGAGGGAGAAAAGAGAAAAGGGCCATTGATATAGATGAAGAGGTAAGGAAGGAAGCAATTGACAAAGAAGAATCCTCTACTTCTTAGGAGGAAAAAGATAAAATATTTTAGAAACAAGCTCAAGAATTAAGGTCTAAGCAAAGAGTTGATATCTTTGAGTAAGGAGAAGGAAGATAGAGACAAAATATAGAAGGAAACTGAGGAAGTGACCAATAAAATCCTTGAGGGAGTGAGAAAAGGTTAAAATGTGCAACAAACACATATGTCTCCTCAACACAATGTTGAACAAAAAAGTTCATGAGAGAAGCAAGAAGAGAAAGTGACACATTGTGAATAACATGCTTCTCTTGATCATGTTGTGCAAAATATCCCTCCTCTAAATAGCCATAATCAACGGAAAAAGCATGATACACCTCCTTTTGAAGAAAGTGCACAAGAAACTCCAAGGTAACCATCTTCAACATCTCCTATTGACTCCATCAAGGAGTTTTTGGCTCAATAAATATAAATTCAACCTGCAATTGCTCTACAATTGTTGTAATTGCTAATATTTGATGGAAAAGTCAACATGTCTATTATCTGACCTCTACAAAAGTTACAATTTAGTGACATATTCTATTCCTCCACAAGGGAAGAAATCTTGTAGTAGTAGGTGGATAGTTCAGAGACATTGCAAGAGTTAATCAAAATATTGGAAATAGAAATGCCTAATGCAACAAGGGATTCCTCTCTGCCACCAACTCAATAAATAAAATATATGATGGATTATAAGGAACATTCTTCCTTTCTTGAGAAACATGATAAGTTTAAGATCACAAACAATAGACTAACTAATTCCTTTGGGTAATGTACAAAGGCATTTAAAAAGATACAAGCCTGCATAAAAGATATTCAAAAGTGTATGGAGGAGGCAAAATTATTGTATATTTTCTATCTACAATGGATTACTAATACAAAAATCCTCAAGGACCAGATCAATACAATGGAAGTGTAGATCACAAATGTGGGTGTCATGTATGATTCATTGTAATATAGTGATGATGCACTAAGGGCACACGTGGATAAATTACACTCCTAGATTCAACAACTGGAAGACAAAAGGGAGCAAACAAAAGGTGAAGTAAAAAATTTAGGGGAGGTAGTAAACTTAAAGTTAGCATCTTTAACTCAGAAACTAATAAAAGAAAAAAGTGTTGAACAAAATAATCATGTACCAACTTCCATAGAAGAAGCAAAATATATTTATGCTTAATTGACAAGTTAAGCTCAGATCATAACTTATACAAAGAAATAATGGGATAGCTCTTTGACCTGGCTAAAGTAAATTTACAAGCATATTATTCCATTAGGTTAGAATTTGAGTATTCTTGATACAAGACATATTTTTTATGACATATTTTTGATGATTTGTAAATATGTGGAGTAGCTAGTTGATCATAATTATATATATTTTTTTTATGTAATTAAAGGAACTTTTTTGAGTAAGCCACTTCTCAAGGGGAGTGAACTATTTAAAGGATTGGACAGATAGTGGGAACCTATATGTTTTTTTGGCATAGAGAAAAGACCACCTACCCTTTGCCCTAGATTTCAAAGGGGGAGAGAAAATGGAATATTTGGTAAGTGTTACCATCAATGAAAAAGGGAGGATTTTTGGTAAAAGTGTTGTTGGTGTATTGTCATTGATGTCAACTCATGTTACTACCACATGCACTAGTATTGTTAAAGAATTGTGATTCATGCTAATGTGGAAATTGGTACATAGTTGTACCTTATCTTGTAAAGTTTATGTTTATGTCAAAAGTGATTTGAGTGATGTTCTTGATAAGAGCCTTCACATGGGATATGGAAAGAACTCTATAAGTCTCCAAAATCTCTAAGGAACAAATATTGGCTCTATAGGAGCTCAATCTAATGATCTACATCTCTCTATAGATGGATATATGGTCTTTTGGTTCAAAGATTATCTCTACACAACCATGAGTAATGCATGTTCTAGGTTTATATGCATAAGTCTTACCAAAAAGTGTTGTGGTGTTAATAGGGTAAGCACTTGTGATTGATTTTCAAGGAAGAACTGAATGTCTTTGTAGTTTACCATATTATATTATTTTACCTTATGGTTTTGTATTTATATTTTTGATGGTTGTGTGTTTGCTCTACCCAAGTTTCACTTATTTTTTGTGTACCACCAGTGTTTTGTAGATGACAGTGTGATGTCTATGTTATAGCAACCTAGTAAGTTGATCTATTAGTGTTCAAATAACTTACATCAGCAAGTAACTACTCAAATCTATATAAAGATGTTATGGTATGTATGGTGGAGTCTCAGGGTGTTCTCTTAATGATCCACAAGCTATATGTGATACTCCCTTGTACAATAGTATGTATGTAATCAATGTTTTTGGGCATAAAGTGTTTGATCCAAGGGAAAATGATCTGAATTGAAAAAAGGAGTGTAGAGAAGTGTTTTTACAAGCCATATCATTATGCCAGAGTGATCTTGGTGTAGTCATAGATGGAGGGTCCAGAAAGGACTATCCAACCATGTAGCTTAGAGTTCAACATAGTAGAAATAACACAATAAAATTCTTAGAAAACATGAATTATCATTGATTTAACAACTTCTAGTCTTACATACATCATATTCCTCATATGTGGAATGAATTGGGTTGATTGGCATGAACTGGGTTGATTGGCTTGTCACAAGGGCTTTATAGATATTACATTTGGCACAAGGCCTTATTACATTCCACAACCTAGAAGGTTAGATTGAATTATCTAACCTCTAACTTATAAACTACTAAATTGAAATCCCCTCAAAGTGTTGCAAATGATCTTAAATATGAATCTCTAGCTCCAACTAGGATCTATGTTTACCTCTAGTGATTACAAACCCCAAATAAAGATCAAACATGTAGGTCAACCTCAAACATAAAAAGATAACACATTGGTGAATGAAGTGAAATGTGAATCTCCAAGAAAGTTTCCCTTGGACCTAAAACACTTCAATGATGTTCCATTAAACTCCACACATTCTAGAAAGGGTCCACACAACTAATCTGCCAGGTTAGCTCTGAATGCTTTGACTAAGAATTGATAGTGAAATTTTGAGAGATAACTTTCTGCAAATGAATGACAATATCCTAAAATATGGATATGTTGTATATGACCTCGTGTATATGATATATCCTGATCCATGATTTGAGAAATGAAAAAATGGTAAAATGTAGAAGAAACTACTGAGACAACTACATATTGAATTGCAAGAAAAGAAATGTTTTTGGTTGATATAGGATTTCTTTACAACCAGAGATGCTCCTACATCAAACACCTGGGGTTGGAAGAAAAGTGATTCCCTCACTTTCCAAGGGCTAGAGGAAAACAAAAGTGGTCCACCTTAACTTGAGAAATCCATGATGAATCCTCTATTGGTCTACCTTTCCACTTTCCCAAGTACTCCTTCTATTACTTATTCCTAGTGCTCCTTCCAGTTCTGGTATCCAAGATTTTCTCAATTTGCTTTGGTGGTTGATGTGGTAACTGCTCCTCTAGTCCAAGTTATTTATTACTACCACTTGAATATCCTTCATGGTATTCATAGATGTTGGAAACATTGAAAATAGGTGATATACCAAGTGCCTCTAGTAACTCCACTTCATATGCATTTCCTAAATCAAACTTCCTAAGAATCTTACATGGTCAAATATTCCTCAATATTAAGCTTATTGTATGTTCCCATTGGAAACCTTTCCTTTCTGAGATATACCATAACTTCATCTCTGAAAAAAATTCCTTATGTCTCCTTTTCTCATTTTCCTTCTCCTTGTATTTATCGTTCATGTTCTCCAAGTGTTTTTGGACTTGAGTATGCAATGTTTCAATGAATCTTACAAAATTTTCTTCTTTTGTACTCCTCTTATCCTCCATACTAATGTATTTTATATCCACAACTCCTCTAGGATGTATCCCCGTGACAATATCATATGGTGTCTTCCTTGTACTTCAATTTACTGAATTATTGTATGAAAATTCTACTTGCAGTAGAACTATATCCTAGTTTCTTGCCTTATCTCCAACCAAACATCTCAATAAGTTACCCAAACTCATGTTTACTACCTTTGTTTATCCATCTACTTGTGGGTGATATGCAAAGCTGTACTTTAGATATTTCTTCATCCTCTTCCACAATATCCTTCAAAAGTATCCAATGAACTTAGTGTCCCTATCTAAATCTATACTCTTAGGTAATCCATAAAATCTCATAATCTCTTTAAAAAATAGTTTAAAAACATGTACAACATCATTGGTCTTCTTGCAAGGAATGAAATGTGTCATCTTAGAAAATATTTCCACTACTACCATTATTGAATCATAACCTTTCTGTATTCTTGCTAATACCAATATGAAATACATGCTTATATCTTCCCAAGGTCTCTACAATATTGTCAAAGGTTTTTACAATCTAATATTATGACTACTCCCTTTTGCTACTTGAAAATTTTTGTAACATTGAATATACATCCTGAGATCCTTATATATATGGGGCCAAATATAGTGTTTATTCACCAAAGCTACTATCGTATCTACCCAAAAATGTCCTACTAGTCCTCCACTATGCTTCTCCTTGACTAAATTCTCCCTCATTGAACTCCTTGGAATACACCACTAATTTCCCTTGAACAACATATCTTCCTAAATGAAATAATCCAACCATTGAATCCTATATTTTACAACTGGTTCCTTACATGGCTTCCATGCTTCAACAAAATCTAGATCATTCCTATACATGTGCTTCAATTCTTCAAAACCCAAAACTTATATCTTCATCCTTGTTAGAAAGTTCCTTCTTCTACTCAATGAATTTGCATCTTTATTTAACTTATCACTCCTATGCTTCAACACACATGTATAACTCTACAATAATTCAACCCATCTCATATGTATTTGGTTCAACCTACCCTGACTTTTCAAATACTGCAAGGCTTGATGATCAGTATACAATACAAACTCCTTAGGAAAAAATAAGTCTCCACTTCTTTAAGGCTTGAATTATGGCATAGAATTCTTGATCATAAATTGAATATCTCCTTTTGGCATCATTCAACTATTGCAAGATGGTGTGTCCCTTAGTCTTCCTTTTGCAACGTGAAATTTGGGTTTGACATGGCATAACTGACTCTTATGGATCTTGTATAATTCTAGTGGTTGTATCAGGAATTAATAGGTCAATATTTTGGTGCAACAACAACCACCAATGTAACAATTAGTATCAGAGCCGAGGTCACCGGTTCAAACCCCTCACTTGCACTAGGGGGAATTTTTGCAAGATGGTGTGTCCTTTGCTCTTCGTGCAACATGACACTTGGGTTTGTGACATGGCTTAACCACCTCTTATGGATCATGGATAAATTTGGTAGTTGTATTGGGCATTAACATGTTGATCTTTTGGTGCAACGAAAACCAACAATGTAACATCAACTTCTCATTGAAATAAGATATTGGTTTCCCTTATTGACTCAACATTGATCCTATTGCATTCCCACTGGCATCACAATCAACTTAAAATAATTTTTCAAAATTAGGTAATGCTAACACTAGTTGCTCTATCACCTTTCACTTTAGTAATTCAAAACTTATTTGTGCTCTAGATGTCCACATAAAATCCTTCCTATCTCCTCTCATTGTTTCTGTCATGGGTGTGAAAATGCTACTAAATCTCTTGATGAATTTATGGTAGAAACTTTCTATTACATGAAATGATCTTACCTTTGTAATGTTTATTGATGTAGGCCACTCAAAAATTTCTTTAACCTTCTTAGGGTCCATCTTCAATCCTTCAGCAAAAATTTAAAAACCTAAGTACACCAACTCTATCTTCATAAAGCTACACTTCTTGATGTTTATCAGCAACTTCTCTTCTCTTAGCCTCTATAATACTTGTTTGATGTGTTACAAATATTCTTCTCTACTCTTACTAAAAATTAGAATATCATCCAAATAAATAACTTACCTAAGAATTTATTCAGTACTTTTTTCATCAATCTCATGAAATTTTGAGGTTTATTGGTCAATCAAAAAGGAATCACTAATCACTCATACAATCCTTCACTAGTGTTAAATGCAATATTACATTCATCTCCTTCTCTGATTCTGATCCAATGATATCCACTCTTTAGGTCAATCTTTGTGAAATAATTTTCTCCACTCAAACAGTCCATAATGTCATCCATCCTTGGAAATGGGAATATATAATTGAAATTGATTCTATTGATTTCTCTTGAGTTTGTACCTATTATTCACTCTCCATATTTCTTTGGTACTAGTACAACAAATACCACATAGGGGCTTAAGCTCTCTTAGATCAATCCCTTCTTCAACAACTCTTGTATCTTCCTATTCAGCTCTATATTCTCTACAGGTGTCATCTTATATGCCACTTTGTTTATAAAACTTTCTCTAGGTATTAGATCTATATGATGAATAATGTTCTAGACTAGTGGAATTCCATTTTTTATATTCTCTAATATGATGTCTTCATACTCTTCCAATAGTTCTACTACTTTAGTTTGTGGTGGATCTTCATACTTTGTGGTAGAATTATCTATCTCTAGATTACTACACTTCCTTGGAGTCAATGTAGAGAACATGTTCTCATGCCTCAATCCTTCTTAAAATTTCCTTCCATCCACCAAAAATAGTCTGGTAGTGCTACAAAATTTTGTTCTCCTCTTCTTCCAAAGGTATCAATTTAATTCTCTTTCCATTTGAATTCATAGTATAGGTATTCCTCCTTCCATCATGAATTTATTTCCTATCATATTTCCAAGGTCTTCCTAATAGTAAATGGCATGCATCCATGGGAATAATATCACACAACACTTCATCGTTATATGATCCTATATGAAATTTCACCAAACACTGCTCATTCACCAAGATCTTATATTCATCCTGAATCCATGCTATCTTATAGGGATTTGGATGTTTCAACCTCTTCAAATTCAACTTGGTTACCATTTCTTCTAAAAATAAATTATCTATGCTACCAATATCAATGATAACCTTACATACCTTTCCTCTAGACTTACATCTTGTTCTGAACAAATTATGCCTTTGTGGTGGTTCCTCAGTCACCTCTTCTCATTACTAATGACTCACCTTTCTTTGGTTTCCCAACTAAATTATGGAATCCAATAGGTTCTTCATCCACATAGGTTGTTCTTTTGGTATGCTTAGTCCTCTTACTGGTACATCCATAATGACATTCAAATGCTTTGTTTCCTTCACCCCCACACTTGGAAAAAGTTCCTCTAAATGGTCTTTTCTCAAATCTTCCTTCCTCTCTCCTATATCCATCATTGCGATAGGAATCATGACCTCTACCACTGTGGTAGAAATTTTTGTCTTCTCTTCCTCTATGATATGAATTATTGTCATTCTCTTCAATTTGGTAGGGTTTTCCATCCTTGTTTTAATCTACATAAGGTCTTCTCTCTCTGGAATGTGATTTTCTACTTGAGAATCTTCCTCTCACACTTCTTTTTCTTTTTTCAAAATTCATGTTCAACTTTTCTTCTACTTTTAGCACAAACTCATATGCTACTTCAACAAATTTCATCTTTACTAGGCTCAATTCTTCTTGAATATTTTTTCTCAGTCCATTAATGTACCATGAAAATTTTTCTTTTCTTTCTTCACTATGAATGATCATTCTATAGAATTCTTTAGTATACTCCTTCATAGACTTCTCCTTTTGCCTCAAGTTCTACAATCTTTTCAAAATTCTAGTTCAAAATCAACAGGTATGAATTAATTCTTCAAAATTTTCACCATCCTATCCCACTTTGTGATTTTATCCTTTCCTCTCCTATTCTTATCCAATTGAACTTTTTCCCAATATATAGTAGCATGTCCCTTCAACTTAGTTTTTGCAAATATCACTCTTTTGAGATCTTTAATTTCTTCATACTCAAATTATTCATCCATATCATTGATCCAATCAATCAATTCCTCAAGGTTTAAATTTCCTGCATAATTTTGAATTTCAATCCTAGGTCGCTTACCAATCTTGGAAATAGTTTTCAACATCTTTACCTAATCTTCTTCTTCTTCTTCTATGGTTTCTTCATTCTGATTTGAAGCATGAATTAATTCATCATCATCACTTTTTTTTGTATGTATAGGGTTTATACCTCTCCTTCTATCTTCTATAGAATCCAATCAAAATCTCATTGCTCACATCATTTAAAACATCTCATCCATTCTACTAGCAACACTCACCATAGCACTCACTCTCCTTAATGACATCTCTCCCCTTGAATCTGGTGCAACTGCCTCAATTCGATGATCTAGCTATAAGGGTTTCAACTACCTAATAGTTGGTGATCAATTGAAAACACATGTAGTATGCCTTAGGTCAATGATCTATTCACCACAAATAATTCCTTCTTAGGACTCACAAACTCACTCTAATACCACTTGGTGCAGTCATGGATGGAGGGTGTAGAAAGGATTGTCTAACCATGCAACTTAGAGTTCAACACAATGGAAATAACTCAAGAAAATGCTTAGAAAACATGAATTATCATTGAATATGCCTCATATGCAGAATGAATTGGGCTTCGTAACTGACCACATGGGCTTTAAAGATATTAAATTTGGCACAAGGGCTTATTACATTCCATAACCTAGAAGGGTAGAAAAAATCACCTAACCTCTAACTTATGAACTATTGAATTTAAATCCCTTCAAAGGATTACAAATGATCTTAAATATGAATCTCTAGATCTAATTAGGATCCATGTTAGCCTCTAGGGATTACAATCAAACATGTAGGTCAGCCTCAAACATGAAAAAATAACACATCGGTAAATAAAATGAATTGCGGATCTCAAAAAAAGTTCCCCTTGGACTTAAAATTCTTGAATGATGTTCTATTAAACTTTGCACATTCCAAAAATAGTCCACACAACTAATTTGAGCTAGGTCAACCCTGAATGCTCTGACTAAGAATTGATAGTGAAATTTTGAGAGTGATAAGTTTATGCAAATGAATGAAAATATTTTTAAATTTATGGATATGTTGTAGATGACCTCATGTAGATGTTATATCCTAATCCATGAGTTGAGAAATGACACAACGGTAAAATGTGGAAGAAATGGCTAAGACAGATACAAACTGAATTGTAAGAAAATAAATGTTTTTGGTTGATACATGATTGCTTTACAACCAGGGATTCTCTTGCATAAGATCTACACAGAGTTTCTTGGTCTCTCTAGTATCACCTTAGTCTAGAGTTTATGCATGATAGTTTACATGCTTGCTAGGAAAACTTGACAGGTTTTGTTGCTTGTACCAAGTGTTTGGATGTGTGTGCTAATTTTAAAATTGTGATCTATGGATAATAGGTCCTAAATATATTTTAGCTTGAGCCATGTGCATGAGATTTCCTTCTACTACAATTTTTTTTAAGCTAAATTATTGTGACCAATGTATATCTCATATTGCATGTTTATATCTGACAGGGAGAAACCTTTTGATTTTTGTGGAGGGTATAAATAGAAGATCAAAGCTTTTGAGAAGGTGTGTGTAGTGTGAATTTTTTGAGAAGAAAATTTGTGAATAAAAATCCACATTATCTCTCTTGATAATGAAATGTGGCCAAGATTAGTTTTGAGAGATAAGTGGTAAGTGTATGTGAGCCTATGAAGAAGAATGTTTGAATGTAAATGAGAAACTATGCTAGAGGTAGTGAGCCATAGGAAATAGAGCTTATTGAAGTAGATGTAAGTGTGAATTTACCAAAGGCAGTGAGTTGGAGGTAATATAAGTGTTTTTATATTCTAGTTTTATGTTGAGGTTGTAAACCTCTATTGTAAGAATTGTATTGAGCAAGGAATTGTGAACTTCCTTTGGTTAAAGACCATTAAAAACCACTATAAAAATAATTTTTTATTTGTGAGGTTGTATTTGGATAGTAGATCCAAGTAGTTTGATCACTATGGTTTTTCCCTTGTATGTTTTTCTATGTAAATCTAGTGTTATGGTTGTATGCTTTTATGTTCTTGTGCTTATCATGATTTATTTGGTTGATTGCAAGTGAATGGAAAGAATTTTATTAAGTACTGATTCACCAACCCTCTTAATACTTTTGTGTTTTCAACAGTATCATAGTGGTCTCTAACCACATATATGTATCAAATATTATGGTTCCCATTAATCCATATCACTAAAGTATCCAATGTCTGTAATCGTAATTGGGATTAGAATCCCCATAACTATGGTTTGTAGGATTCCATCCTCTATCCATGGATTGTAAACATCAAGAAATAGGTTTGTACTATGAACCAACGAGTTTGGTTCTAATATGTGGGGGAGTAGGCTAGGGACAATTTCAAAGGGAGACAATAGAGCTCCCATTGGAGGTCCTCTTCTCTCTCAACCCCTATTTAAACTAATAGGTTCTCAATCCCATTAGGGAGCCATATGCTTGGGATACACATAAGAACAAGATTTACATAAGGGAAGACATTAAATTTCATCTAGTAGACACACATCCACAAATAACATGTCGACATTATTTCTCAATTATCTAGGTTACAAAAAAAATCTCCTCAAAGGGTACACATAGAGGATCATGCTTGACATCCACCCACCCTTATCCCAAGTTGGATATTCTATATCTCATACTTGGGGCACAACACATTTACTAGTTTTATTTCACATGTCACAACATAATACAATTAAAGAAATCCAACATGCTATAACCAAAAACCAATACATTCATACATACTTCATTTTATTTAACAATAAATTCACTTTGCTTCTCACTTTGTCAATATCTACTCACTTTGGATATGTAAAATATTAGTAAAAAATACACAAATATAGCCTAGATATTAACCCATATTAGTATGATTAGCAACACATGGTATATCACACTTTTTATCTTACTAATTAGTATTCAAACATTACATATATGGTTAAATTCAGATCTCTATGTTTGATGTAGCACCCCTCCAATTTGGCTCTTTTGATCGGACAGTGTTTTTATTTGTTATGCTTTGTTTATGTTAATACTTTTACTATGGAACTTGGTTACTATTTGATCGCAAACTATAAAGCGATGTGAATGTTATATTTTGATGTGATGGTATTTTATTCTGATGTTATCATTATGACATGCTTTGGATTAGCTTAGCAGATATTGAATTAATGATGATTTATTCTTTTGATTATAATATTGATGTTAGATTCATCAGTTAGTAATACTATATTTGTGAAGGGGACAAGATTGCACCACTCGCTTGTGAGTGCCCTGTGATTCTAAGATTTCCTCTTCACGGTGTGTTTGATTATGTTACGTATATGTACATTGAATATACTCTTTGTTCGCAGGTTGACAGGTATAGGACATCGACTCCACCTAGTTTCACAGGTTTAAGCATGTCCATTGGCCAACAGTATCCGATTGGGAGATAGTAGCTAGGTTTTTCATGCCAAGTCATCACCCTAGTCATAGTGTGTCATCGGGTTTTAGTCAGGTTAAGTTGCTTCTTTGTTGTTCATCTTTCCTTGATTTTATTTAATTGCAAGTTGGAAAAGGTAAATAAATGGCTTTATGTATTTAAGTTGTTTATTAAATAAATCTAGTTATAATGTTAGAAATGTTATTTAATTTATTAATTAATTTAATTTAATTAATAAAATAATTTAATCTTGGATTATATTTATTTTATTGATTAATTAAATTAATTGTGTTGAATTGGATTAAGTTATTCATTTTAGAATTTAAAAGTGAAAAATTCTTTTGAAATGAAATTTTTAAAAGTTTTAAATGCTTTTTGAAAAGAAATTCTTAAAAGCATTAAATTCCTTTTTGAAATAGATTTTTTTTAAAAAAGTAATAAAGTCATGTTGAAAAGAAATTTGATTTTAAATTTAAAAAAAAAACAAAATATCCTCAAAATGGATAGAGGGGAAATAACTATGGTGGTTGTGGGATATTTTGGGAAAAGTTGACTAAATTTGGGGAAGATATTTCATTTTGAAAAAAAAAAGATATGGTTGTTAAAAAGAAATGAAGGTTTTCTTGTTTTGGATATTATTATTGGATTTGGGTGAAGACTTTGGGAGAGCTTTGGAAAAATTATCTTGCAGGGAAGCTCAAATTTTCTTCTTCAAGCTTCTAATCACAGGTTCCTTCTTGTTTTATTGTTTTGAAAATTTGCATTTTCAATTTTGAAAACTTGCTTGGAAACAATTTGAAAATCCTATTGAATCATGGAAGAAATTTAGATTTTTGTAGAAAAACAAAAACTTTCAAGTTTAACAATAGAAAATTTGAAAAGGAAACAAAATGATATCAGAAAACCTCTGTTTGGGAGTTGAAATGCTTCATATCAAATTAGAAATTGAAATCAGAAAACTATGTTTGAAAATTAGTTTATTGTAAATTTTTTGTAGAAAATTGGTTCAATTTGACTGTAAAATGGAGAAATCTTATATATATACACATATATGTTATGTATATATATGTATTTGGATGTTGAAGGATTTTTCCTTTTTAAAAAAAAAAGTTGCTGTCAAAGAAAAGAAAAACCACTTTGTTTTGGAGGTTACCAAAAAACAGAGGATCTGTTTTTTGTTGTTTTTTTTTTAAAATAATATATTAAAAAAATATTTTTATTTGTTGTGGGGGAGGAAGGCAGTTGTGGCTGCCACAACCACACCCCCAGTGGAGGGCGCTACTGTGGCAGCGCTCCCCACACTGTGTGTGGGGGGAAGCATCAAGCAGCGCCACCCTCCTAAGGGAGGCTGAGCACAGCCTATGGCTGCATCCCCTTTTGGGGGTTTTCCTTTTAAAAATTTTATTTTTATTTTATTTTAAATATATATATATATATATATAATATATGCATTATATATAATATTATTATATTATATATAATGTATATATTATGTATCTTTAATTATTTGGTTTAATTAAATTTTGGAAAATAATTGTGAATGGAAATTTAAATAGTTTTTTTAAAAATATATATTTAAAATATAAATATATATATAATTATATATTTAGTAAATATATAGTTACATATATATGTTTAAAATATGTTTAATTATAGTTTTTCTATAATTATTTTATTATTGATGCAAAAATTAATTTCATAAAAGAATGATGTTATTAGGAAATTGATTTTAACATTCATTGTAATCGGGGAAGTTAGAATAAAATAGTTAGTTTAAGTTTCTTATTACAAATGATGTTAATTATTTTAATTGGTTACCTTTGCTTGGATTTAGGAAATCCTAAGTAGATTAATAAATTGTCAAAATTGTCCTTTCATTATGTGATTTTTCTCATTCTCGTTGTTTGGGGAAAATGGGCTAATCGAGTTAGTAAGTCTTCCAGAGGAGTTATACTAGGTTGGAATGTTTGATGTGATGGTTCAATTTGTGAATTGCTTTGGGTAGTGCACATGGTTATAGTCAGTTGAACTCCTAGTTACCATGAACGGGATATGTGTTATGGTATGGGAACCCAGTTACTACAAATGGGTTGTGTGACCTTGTCTTAAGGTTGATATTTATTATCAGTTTTGATGTATCTAGTCTACCCATTGAACTGTGGTTTTGTACCGTGTGTGTTGTCAATAGGAGAGTGGCTCTAGGTGGGGATCCGACACACAAAGTGGCTCTAGGGTAACTCACTTAGGGTTTAAGTAAGTGATAACTTAAAAAGAATTAGTGAAAAAACTTTCAAACTAATTAAGATAATGAATGCCTCTCTCATGACTCATACGCTTATTAAGGCTTGAGATGAGACGAGAAGCACAGTTTTTATGGGGGTACAACAGCTAGTAGAGGCAAGCCAAGGTAACCTAGAATGGGGGTCTGGTAGCCTAGGAAGGTTGAGCCAAGGTAACTCAAAGAAAATGATGTGTGACACTCTCTCTATGACAACCAAAAGTTAGTTTGTTGTACTTTGTAGTTGATCATCGGTATCTAAAAGCATTGTAATCATGTTGTTAGTATTGTACTTGTGTAGTTTAGTATTGTTTTACCTATGTCTAGAGGTTGTAGGTTTTTCCTAGGAAACTCTGTTACTATCTCCTAGCACAAGGGTTGGTCCTTCAGGTACCACATGGTTGGGTGGAATGTGCACCTTACACCATTGGGTTCCCAGTTCTTGTTCATGTGGACGAGACTTATAGTTGGAGAGCTCGTAGGATCCAGTTACTTTTCAGGTTTCAATCATTTCAATCGAATCTTGTAATTTATTACCCCTCATTTGTATCGAGGTTGAAGATGTATTATGTAACCATGCTTATTGGATTTACCTCATTTGGGGAATGAGAGTTGTAATATTATTGTTCAATTATGTTATTTGAAATCATGTGGTATTTTTTATTCTTTGATGTAATTTATCATGTATGGAATGTATGTGTTCTTAATTCTTTAAGTAATTAAATGTTATTTTTTCAATTCATGTTTCTTGTTTGGGTTTTAAAGTAAACTCAGTATCATAACCTTAGAGGTTGTTGCAATGGGTAGTGAACTTGCATGTTAATTGTACTTAAACAAAAAAAAAATTGTGCGTTTGAGTAGTTAATTTCAACTTCCTCTAGGGTTATGTGGTAGGGCGTTACACATGGTATCAGAGCCCAAGTTTAAACACTGGGTGCTCTGGGATAATGTGGAACCCATTAAGTTGTTAGTTGCATAGAATTTAAGTTTGCATACCTTGTCTTATGTTGTGGTGTGTATCTAGATAGGATCATGCCACCTAGGCAAGGTCGTGGTCGTGTAGGCAGTTAAGGAGGTAATCAGAAAGATACACCTCCCATTGTTCCCCATGTTTTAGATCATGAGTAACATGCTTCTCAATATGTACTAGAGGTCAGTAATCAGCATCAGGATCCACCAGGGATCAAGGATGCTCAGTTGCATCGCTTGCTAGAGGAGACTCTTGATCATATGGGCCCTAGGCAGGATATAGATCAAGAGGTTATAGGTGAGAGAGATCAGGTTCTAGCTCCATCTGAGGCAGTCATGGATACTCATATGAGAGACCTTCTTAGAGCTTGCCCACCCACATTTGATGGTTTGGGTAGTGGATCAGAAGCTGAGACTTGGTTGATTGATTTGAATAGGTTTCTTTCTATGCATCCTTATGGTAGCAACACCAAAGCTAGGTGTGAAATCATGCATTTGAGGGACTTTGTATCTACCTAGTGGAGGATGGAGGAGCAAAAGCTCCACATAGATATCAGTATTGTATCTTGGGATTTTTTCCTAGAGAGGTTCAGGGCCAGATTCCTTTTTGATCATTGGCATCAACTTCGTGGAGATGAGTTCCATGCCTTACAATAGATGGATATGTCAGTGGAACAGTATGAGCATCATTTTTTTGAGCTCAAATAGTTTGCAAGCATAAGTGATGATGAGGGTATGTTGGTTCAACATTTCATTAAGGGCTTAAATTCCCAGATCAGTGGTGGAGTTCAGGTATTTGAGATGAAGACCATGGAGATAGCTATGGATAAGGATTGTATTGTTGAGGAGAATTTAGCTTTGGTTTAGGTGGTCAGATGAGAGTTCAATTTGGCAGTGCACCTTCCATTGGTGTTGGATCTCAGAGTGGTCGATCTCAGGCTACAGGGTTTTCTAGGGGGCATCAGTCACCCGCTAAGGGTGAGAAGCAACAACCTTCATAGTCAAGGCAACATAATCCTCAGTCCCAACATGATAGAAGTTGGAAATAGAAGAAGAGAGATCAGAGTTGGATGTGAGCTCATCATGATCGTTATGATCAACCTGCTTAGAGTTCTCAGTCGACATTTAGTGGAGGTGGTTTTCCATGACCTAGTGTATCTCCAGGTGTTCAAGGATTCAGTAGAGGGATAGGATGTTTTTCTTGTGGTCAGCAGGGCCACTTTTCTCAATAGTGTCCTCAGCAAGGCACTTCTGGTTTTAGTCAGAGGTCGACGGCTTCAGAGACAATAGTAGGAGATGTAGGCAGATCGCATAGGGTATTTACTATGGTGGATAACCGTTAGGCCGAGCATTTGGGTGCAGTTCATCCTTCAACTTCAGGAGCTGATCCTCAGGGATCGAGATACTGAGTAGGTTAGGGTCTAGTTGGTTTTGAGGGAGCTCTATCCCTTGTGTTTGCAGGCTTCCAAGAGTAAGCCTAACCCTAGGGGGAGGATGTATCACCCCTCCATTTTGGCTCTTTTGACTAGATAGTGTTTTTATTTGTTATGCTTTGTTTATGTTAATACTTTGACTATGGAACTTGGTTACTATTTGATCACAAATTGTAAAGCAATGTGAATGTTATATTTTGATTTGATGGTATTTTATTCTGATGTTATCATTATGGCATGCTTTGGATTAGCTTAGTAGATATTGAATTAATGATGCTTTATGCTTTTGATTATATTATTGATGTTAGATTCATCAGTTAGTAATATTGTATTGGTGAAGGGCACATGATTGCACCACTCGCTTGCGAGTGCCCTGCTATTTAGAAATTTTCTCTTCACGGTGTGTTCTATTATGTTATGTATATGCATGTTCGATATACTCTTTGTTCACAAGTGGACAGGTATAGGACATCGACTCCACCTGGTTTCACAGGTTTGAGCGTGTCCATTGGCCAACGGTATTCGATTGAGAGATAGTAGCTAGGTTTTCCATGCCAAGTCATCACCCTAGTCATAGTGTGTCGTCAAATTTTAGTCAGGTAAAGTTGCTTCTTTATTGTTCATCTTTCCTTGATTTTATTTAATTGCAAGTTGGAAAAGTTAAATAAATGGCTTTATGTATTTAAGTTGCTTATTAAATAAATCTAGTTATAATGTTAGAAATGTTATTTAATTTATTAATTGATTTAATTTAATTAATAAAATAATCTAATCTTGGATTAGATTTATTTTATTGATTAATTAAATTAATTGTGTTGAATTGGATTAAGTTATTCATTTTAGAATTTAAAAGTGTAAAATTCTTTTGAAATGGAATTTTTAAAAGTTTTAAATGCTTTTTGAAAAGAAATTATTAAAAGCTTTAAATTCCTTTTGAAATAGATTTTTTTTTTATAAAAGTAATAAAGTCATGTTGAAAAGAAATTTGATTTTAAATTAAAAAAAAACAAAATATTCTCAAAATGGATAGATGGGAAATAACTATGGTGGTTGTGGGATATTTTGGAAAAAGTTGACTAAATTTGGAGAAGATATTTCATTTTGAAAAAAAAGATATGGCTGTTAAAAAGAAATGAAGGTTTTCTTGTTTTGGATATTATTATTGGATTTGGGTGAAGACTTTGGGAGAACTTTGGAAAAATTATCTTGCAAGGAAGCTCAACTTTTCTTCTTCAAGCTTTAGATCACAAGTTCCTTCTTGTTTTATTGTTTTAAAAATTTGCATTTTCAATTTTGAAAATTTGCTTGAAAACAATTTGAAAATCTTGTTGAATCATGGAAGAAATTTAGATTTTTGTAGAAAAACAAAAACTTTCAAGTTTAACAATAGAAAATTTGAAAAGGAAACAAAATGATATTAGAAAACCTCTATTCGGGAGTTGAAATGTTCCATATCAAATTAGAAATTGAAATCAGAAAACTATGTTTGAAAATTAGTTTTATTGTAATTTTTTTGTCAAAGAAAAGAAAAACCATTTTGTTCTTGAGGCTACCAAAAAATAGAGGATCTGTTTTTTGTTGGTTTTTTATTTTTTTAAATATATATAAAAATAATAATTTTTATTTGTTGTGGGGGAGGGAGGCAGTCGTGGCTTCGACAGCCATGCCCCCAGTGGAGGGCGTTGTTGTGGTAATGCTCCCGACACTGTGTGTGGGGGAAGCGCTGCCACAGGCAACATTGCCTCCACTAAGGGAGGCTGGGCACAACCTATGGCTGCGTTCCCTCCTTTTGGGGGTTTTCCTTTGAAAAAAAAAATTATTATTATTTAAAATATATATATATATAATATTTATTATATATAATTATATATTATGTTTTTTTTTATATATATTTATATATATATAATATATGCATTATATATAATATTATTATATTATATATAATGTATATTATGTATCTTTAATTATTTGGTTTAATTAAATTTTGGAAAATAATTGTGAATGGAAATTTAAATAGTTTTTTTTTTAAATATATATTTAAAATATATATATAATTATATATTTATTAAATATATAGTTACATATATATGTTTAAATTATGTTTAATTATAGTTTTTCTATAATGATTTTATTATTGATGCAAAAATTAATTTCATAAGAGAATGATGTTATTAGGAAATTGATTTTAACATTCATTGTAATCGGGGAAGTTAAAATAAAATAGTTAGTTTAAGCATCTTATTACAAATGATGTTAATTATTTAATTGGTTACATGTGTTATGTTAGTGCTTTGCTTGGATTTAGGAAATCCTAAGTAGATTAATAAATTTTCAAAATTGTCCTTTCATTATGTGATTTCCCTCATTCTCATTGTTGGGCAAAATGGGCTAATCGAGTTAGTAGGTCTTCTAGAAGAGTTATACCAGGTTGGGATGTTTTATGTGATGGTTCGATTTGTGAATTGCTTTGGGTAGTGCACATGGTTATAGTCAATTGAACTCCTGGTTACCACAAATGGGATATGTGTTATGGTATGGGAACCCAGTTACTATGAACAGGTTGTGTGACCTTATGTCTTAAGGTTGATATTTGTTATTAGTTTTGGTGCATCTAGTCTACCCATTGAACTGTGGTTTTGTACCATGTGTGTTGTCAATAGGAGAGTGGGTCTAGGTGGGGGTCCAACACACAGAGGGGCGCTAGGGTAACTCACTTAGGGTTTAAGTAAGTGATAATTCAAAAAGAATTAGTGAAAAAAATTTCAGACTAATTAAGATAATGAATGCCTCTCTCATGACTCATACACTTATTAAGGCTTGAGATGAGACAAGAACAAATGTTTGTATGGGGGTCTGGCGACTGGTAGAGGCAAGCCAAGGTAACCCAGAATGGGGGTCTGGTAGCCTAGGAAAGTTGAGCCAGGATAACTCATAGCAAATGATGTGTGACACTCTCTCTATGACAACCAAAAGTCAGTTTGTTGTACTGTGTAGTTGATCATCGGTATCTGGAAGCATTGTAATCATGTTGCTAGTATTATACTTGTGTAGTTTAGTATTGTTTTACCTATTTCTATACGTTGTAGGTTTTTCCTAGGAAACTCTGTTATTATCTCCTAGCACAGGGGTTGGTCCTTCAGGTACCACATGGTTGGGTGGAACATGCACCTTACACCGTTGGGTTCCTAGTTCTTATTCATGTGGATGAGACTTCCAGTTGGAGAGCTCATAGGATCCAGTTACTTTTTTAGGTTTCAATCATTTCAGTTGAATCTTGTAATTTATTACCCCTCATTTTTATCGAGGTGGAAGATGTATTATGAAACCATGCTTATTGGATTTACCTCATTCGGGGAATGAGAGTTGTAATCTTATTGTTCAATTATGTTATTTGAACTCATGTGGTATTTCTTATTCTTTGATGTAATTTATCATGTATGGAATGTATGTGTTCTTAATTCTTTAAGTAATTAAATGTTATGTTTTCAATTCATGTTGTTTGTTTGGGTTTTAAAGTAAACTTAGTCTCATAACCTTAGAGGTTGTTGCAATGGGTAGTGAACTTGCATGTTAATTGTACTTAAACAAAAAAAAAAAAATTGTGTGTTTGAGTAGATAATTGCAACTTCCTCTAGGGTTGTGTGGTAGGGCATTACATTTATCCATAGCTTTTCTCCCTCTTTCATTTGACTAGGTTTTTTATGTTCATTAATGTATTTGTATTGGATAATTCCACTATAAGTTTTCACACTATGCCAAGAAGGTTTTCTACTTATTAAGAAATATTATCAACTATTTTATTTTGAAACATTACAATATAGGAAAGGAAATCACACTCAATGTAGGAGATACATGAAAAAAGCATGGAATAGCAATTCTCACAACTCTTTAATAATTATTTACAAACCTTGCACTTTACATCAAGAGTTGAATGATATGAATATATGTTATAATCATCAAATCTAATAGTGGTTTATAGGTTATACCATACTTTTTGTTTCACTAAGTTTCATTTATTTCATTAGTCTCTACTATTACTCGTCAATAGTATGTGTGTAGAGCCTCAATAATTCCCACATTCCAGCCATGTTTCCTATCTTTTTTCTTAAAACATGAATAAGTTTTGACTATGGCTTCCACAAATTATATGTAGCTTTTCAAAAATTCTAACATGTAGGTCATACTTCATGATATTCTTCCTTCAATTTTAAATAACATCCATTTATAATTCACTAATAATAAATGTAAGCATAAAGTTACAAAATTCACAATTCCTAGGATGATTTACTTGATAAATTCTCTTACAATTGACTAATTCATAATGTATTTATTATATTGCTTAATATCTCTAGTGTTTAGGATTAAATCAAAAAATATACTCTTCTTTCCTTTCTATACTCAAGCTTTATCATTATAATGAAATCAAGAAAACACAATTTTTTTAGGTGTTCTAGAGAAGGTTTTAGCTATTCTAGAGAAGGTTTTAGCTACCCACTCATGGTTTGGTTTACAAAATGAATTTACATAAGAATTCTTCTCATGCTAAAAGGTGAATTAATTAGATAAAACATTATTTCTAATCTCAAGAATAACACTTCATTTATTTTATCTTACTCATCGTTTTAACTTAAATCTCCAATACCTAGTTTTCATAAGTTGTCTAATCATCATGTAATACAATGATTTTGAGTTTTACTACCATACTCCTCAACTTATTAAATGCTATTTTTTAGAAATAACCATAGTTTTTTAAACACTTGGATACTGAGATGGGGGTGAATTAGTGTTCCTTTAAACCAATTAAACATAAGCCATCCAATTATCAGAATAAATATAACTGCAATGATGAATGAAAGCATGAAGACATCCAAAAAATCACATGACACATGAACACCACTATTTTTATGTGGAAAAACCAAAAGGGGAAAACCACAGTGAGGATTATCTCACAATATATTATATCCAGATATAAGATATTACAAAGAGGCTCACTACTAGGATAGAACACACTATCTAGACAAAGGCTCATAGCCCATAGAGAAAGAACAAATAAGGGTTGGAAATACTGCCTATTTGAACTGATACAATAACATCTATGATATGTTGAATTAAAATTCCAATGAAGTACAAAATGATATCCACACTAATCTGAATCAATATGATGCTTTGTTCACAATCTACTCAATTTTGCATCACACATGTAGGTGAACCACCATACATGTCATATATCTCTTCAACACTCACATATAATCTACTATCTCTTCATCATACAACCATATACTCTCATCTTTTTCCACACATGCTTGAGATTCATCTCATATATATATATATATATATATATATATATATATATATATATATATATATCCTACATAAGATAAAGTTACTTGCTTGTCCTTCAAAAAACATCAAACATGTTAGGTTGGCCCAAAAATAGACCTAAACAAAAAACCTTCATGTGTACATGCAATTTTCCAAATGTGTGACATTAAAGTTTGATCTTCTTTCAAATTCCCATTCATCCAATGGGTATGTACATGATCATCATGGAAAAACAAGCCCTTAAGTGGCAAAAAATTCAAAAAATTTGGAGTTGGGCAACTTGACGTAAAAATTTGAATAAGTTATCTATATTATTTTAAAAATATGTAAGAATAGAATCTATAGAAAATTGAATGTATTTTATAAACTACTAGGTTTATTTTAAAAAATCTATTTGGTGAAAATTTGAAATTTCAATGCAATAGTACTTAAATTACAGGGAAAAAATAAGTAGGTGTTTGTCTAACCAACTAACCATAATAAAATGATACTATTTTTTAATGAGATTTTAGATATAAGTAGATGACTCATGTCTGATGTGATGCATATTTTTGTAATTTTTTTCCAAGTAAATAATTAATTATGAATTTTTTATTATAAATTTTTTAAAATATAAAAATTCGTATGTCTAACCACCTTAACTTGGTCAAAACTTCATGAAATTCAATTTTTATTTTTTAATCCTATAGTATATGAAGCATAGAATGTGATGCATGTTTCAGATTCAAAAATTGTAATACCATTTGAAAGCTAAAGATGTTTTTCAATCAGCCTATCAATTAGGACATTAGTCATAATTCAAATAGAAAATGAATATTAATTATTTATTAAATTCAGAGTAAATCATAATTTATATTGGTGGAAAGTTGAGAATCTCCTCTAAAAAACTTTTTCGCTTCACCAATTTTGAGTAAAAAAAGTCATCAGCCACATACCCATCATTTTGCCATTTTTTGGCCCATCATGATCATGCACACACCCCAACACCTATTAAATTATCTTCATCATCACAAAACAAAAATAGTACAAAGAAATGTGAAATTTTCCACATTGATACACTATACAAAAATAAACTACAATATAAAAGGTTGAGCACTAGCATTCATATCTTTTGGGAAACTTCACAAAATGTCACCAAATCTTGAATGTAGTTTTATTTGATGAACTCAAAATTGTATTTAGAATTGCAAAATGTTATACCAACTTGCAGTGAAGTGTGGACCCAAAAATTGATGCACTGAACCATAAAACTATTAGAGGAAATAATTTTCCACTTTCTTGATAATCCATACTTTTTAGACCAACTTGCACTATACATATGTCACCAAAAATATTTCCAAACTATTCTAGGATGATCATAACAAAGTTGACATCAATGACAACACTAGATCAAGCAATATATATACTTCATGCTCATGTTTCCAACAAAATCATCAATGAAAAACTTATAGCTTCCAACAATCTCCCCCTTTGTCATTGATGGCAACATGCGCTCAAAAACTTGTTTCAAAAACTTATCTCCCCTTTACACATATCTCTCCCAAAAATTCTCTCTCAATATCTCTCCAAGTATTATGAAGTATTTCTCTCCAAATTTTTTGACCAAAATGTTTTTCAAATATCTCTCCCCCTTTGACATCAATGGAAAAGGGTGTGCAAAAACTCAGTATACTCCCCCTTAGATATATGTGCTAACTTCCCCTCAGGGAATTAACTAGAAAAAAAACTTTTATTCCTTTATTGAAGTAATAAGGGATTTTGAAAACTTAGAAAAATGCATAGGAGTAAAATATTGTCAACTTGAGGATTTTGACCCTTTGAGCTTTTAAAAAATTTCTTACCAAGTAGCTCTTCCTTCTTCCAAAAGCCTCTTTTCTTTTGCAAGTGTCCTATATAGTAACTCAAGATCCATTAGAGTTTCTTCTCCTTCTTCTAGAGTTTTGGGGTTGAGATTTATCTTTGAGAGTTTATCAGTACTTGCAAGGGCACATGAGATAGGTATATATTTTATCTTCACTAAGTCCCTTAGCTTCACATGTTGTTTGATTGTCTCTTCTCTATGATTCTGCAAGGCAAAGAAGTTGTCATGTAGTTGGATAATGCTAGTCTAGGTTTGATTGTCTTTGTCTTTCACTAGATCATAAGTATATGTTGCACAAATTATTTTTGTTTCAATTGAACTCATGGCATCCTTTATGCTTCATGTGATATTTTTGTATTTCAAGAAATATGAAAGTAAGTTTTGTGCTTCTTCCCCATAGGTTTGAACATCCTTCAAGCATTTTGTAACTTTGTGATGTGCACTTGCATATTTTCTTGTGATATTTAATAGTTTCTTTTTTGTAGGCCTTTCCTCTAATTCAATTTTTAGCTTGTCCTTTTAGTAAAAAGGCATATTCCTTGAAAGAATCAACCAAGAGTTTGAAATTTTCCATAGTAGATACTAATGCATCAATACTTGTACTAGGAGTTACCACTTGTAAGGCCTTTATAGATTCATCCATATATTGTGCATTGGTAGTTTTGACTCAAGTCTCATGCTCATGTTGAGCATCATCCGTGTGAATTATTTCTTCTTCAATGTTGAAATCAATATATTTTTTCCCTATAACTTCTTTTTTGGCTTTCCCTACAACCAAAGGACTATTTGTGCTTTTTCTCTTCTTACTTGATCTCCTAGAGCTTTCAAAGGATTCTACACTCATCTCAGCTCTAGACCTATCCTCTAACCTTTATTTTTTGAGGTCTTTGGGGCTACTTAGAAATAATTTTGCATATTTTCCAAATTCTGACACTTCATAATCCGTCTCTAAGATCCAAATAGTCCTAGGTTCAATTGCTTCCATAAAGAAAAAGTTTGTGGAGACAAGAAATTTAAGATCTTTTAAGTATCTTGCCACCACAATCTTAGGAATTATCATCCTTTCATTCATTCTCCTTTGAAATATTCTAAATAATGCTACAAGGGAATCATCTTGAGCATATGAACCTCCAAGGTTTTTCATATTGTTTTCTATTTGATGTGCAATAGGTTCCACATTTGTCCAATTTAGTTTCCCGATCACCTATACTTCCCTTAAGAAGTAGAAAAGTAGACATATTACCAATGTTCCATACCTAAATGTGTACGTATTCTACTAAATCTCTTCATGTTTTCCAACAATTTTTGTTGGAGTAATTCACAAAGGTCATAATCAACATCATTTTCAATCATATCTTGTGCCACATGAACGACAATCACAAAGACTATATTATTTCTTTTTGAGGGATAAATCTTGTTACCTATGAGCATTGATGCATATCAAAATATTGGGTTTCTAATAGAGTCCAATGTGAGTTTGTTTTGAACAAGAGTAGTACCTATCCTTTCCATTACATCCTTGACTTTGATAGATTTTTAGTTTGGAATTGGTCCGGAGGACCACAAACAATTTATTTCTCTAATTTCTTCCTTGGTTATCATGTACATGCCATCAATCCATATGGATTCATCATGAATTCATCTTAGCACCATTCTGGTGTACTTATCTTTTCCTTCAAAATTTAGAACTTTTGCCACACAACCATAATTTTCTCATTTAGGGATTTGTATTCTAGTTTTGAAGTGTCATCATTCTCTTCCAGTTCTTCTATCCATAGAATAAATAATCTTCCAAAGGAAACTTCTTTCATTTTATGATGAATATATGCTTTAATGTCTTTTGTAGGTATAACCCCATAGGCAGTGCAAGAGAATGCACCTAAGGGATCATCTAACAAAACTTTGTAAGAATTTCTTTTAAGCTCATGTTGTGGTCTCTGTGAGATGTCTACAACCTTTGGTTCCTCCATTACATTTAAATTAATTTCAAAGAAAAAATTTGGAAGACTGGAATATGTAGGAATTGCAAAATGCCTCTTAGTCAGCTCAATGAACTTAGGGTTTTGATGTTCAACCATTGTGAGACACATTGAACCCTTCATTTTCCTATTTCACTCTCCTCTTTCCCTTCAAATGCATATAGTGAAATGATTTTTTCTTCCCAAGAACACTTTTAACTCATTGATTTGACCCATTATAGCAATAAATAATTCAAATGAAAAGTAGGTATACTTCAAAACCTTGTATGCACAATCAACTTTCAGAAGCTCCACAAATTGCTGCATTAGAATATTTTCTTCCATAGTTTTCTCCAAAAGATTCATATTATTCATCTCCATCTTATATCTTCATGCCAAGCCATGACACATTATATCGGCAAGGGGTTATATGATTTTCAGTAAAGCTCCCCCTAAGCCATAACTTTGGGCTTAGTTACCAGGGGAAACATCTGCACTAAATATTGGTACAAATGCTCCTTTATCCTTAGCCTCTTCTTTCTTTCTCTATATATTTTCCATTTCTTTTTTCACTTCATTTAGATAATCTCCTTGACTGGTTCATCTTTCTTCATTGGATCATTCTTCCTTGAGATTTTATTTTTTCAAAATTTAGCAATATGTTGAGGATTTCTACAATTGTTGCATATAATATTTCTTTGATAATTTTTACTTCCATTTTTCTTTGAATTTGCATTGATTAGCCTTGTGTACAAATCCATAGTATGTATAACAGTAACCATTAAAAGATTGAATCATTCTACCATTGTTATATGCATTCATCATTTGACTTTTGCATTCACTTGCTTTATGCCTAAATCTTTTACATGTAAAGCATTGACTAGTAAAGGATGAAACATTTTGATTCATTTTGCTTCTACATTCCACAACTCTATGTCCAAATTTGTTGCAAAATTATTAGAAACCATTGAAAGATTGGTACCTTTGAGCATTTTGTTGTCTGATAGGGGGCCTTCTAGCATTGCTTCTTTGATTTTGAAACTTTCCATAGTTCCTCTTGCCTTCAAATTTTTTTTATTTACTAATCCTCTTTGCATTATATGTGTGATCTGCTTTAGAGATTTCTCCCTTTTTAAGTCCCAAACCTCCTTTATCTTTAGATGCTTTTTGTCCTACAATCAATTCATCAAGCATTGTAGAACTTGTCTTAAATTTGTCTTCGTGAATTCTTGCCTTCCACAAGTCTGATCTTAGATTTAGCACTTCTTGTTCAAATCTATTGCACTCATAAGTATTTATTTTTACCATTGTATTCAGACATTCCTCACTTATTTTATTTTCTTCCAATTGTACTCTATCATTTGCTTTCCTCAGTTGTTCATTGACTTCCTTATGCCTTTCTCTAAATTTCTTAATTTGTTCTCTTAGTTTTCTGATGCACTCATTTGCCTCTTTTAGATTTTCCTTTAGATCTTCATTCTCATTTTCAATTTTATTAATATTTTCAAGAGAAACTTTGAGTTCTCCATATTTGTCTAATATGTAATCTTCTTTTGTGTATTCAATAGTAGGAATCTCTTCTAGAGGAATAGAATACTTTCAATTAGCTGTGTTCAAAATCCAAGATCTTCCCAAAGTGGTCAAGTTCCTTCCAAGGATCAAAGCTCTAATACCAATTTAGAGGGGTGAATCAATATTCCTTTAAACCAATTAAACATAATCCATCCAATTATTAGAATAAATATATCTACAATGATGAATGAAAGCATGAAGACATCCAAAAAATTACATGACACATGAACACCAATATTTTTGTGTGGAAAACCAAAAAATGGAAAAACCAAGGTTAGGATTATCTCACAATATATTATATCCAAATATAAGATATTACAAAGAGTCCCACTTCCAAGATATGACACAATATCCAAGAAAAGACTCACAACCCACAAAGAAAGAAAAAAGAAGGGTTGGTAATACCACCTATTTGAACTAATTCAATAGCATCTATCAAATGCTAGATTATAGTTCCAATGAAGTAAAAAATGATCTCCACACTAATCTGAATCAATACGCTACTTTGTTCATAATCTATTCAATTATGCATCACACACATGTAGGTGAACCACCATACATGTCATATATCTCTGCAACACTCGCATATAATCTGCTATCTCTTCATCATACACCCTTATATTCTCATATTTTTCCACACACACTCGATATTCATCTCATATATATATCCATACCAAGTGTAACTTCAATTAGGTCGGCCTAATTAGAAGTAACACACAAGATTAATCATGTCATCCTCAAAAAAAATTCTCCACACTTTGTGCCTTAATTCAAAAATCAATTTACATCAAGATAGGTCAGCATGGACCTATTGATGGTGTTTTCTACATAGCAACAACTCAAACAGAATGTGATATTCTATCTCTCTTGAAAGGTAAATCTCTATCAGCAAGCCTCAAGAGATAACCCCAAGGTCTATAATGTCAGGGCTTGACAATGCATAGACAATTCAGATAATATGTGAAAATGCTGGTAATCACAAGGGGCCTTACAAACGAACAATGCTGGAAGTGTACTTTCATCATATGCAACAATATGGTGATGCTCTTAATCCTAAAACTAACCCAAATTCAAAATAAATAGAAAAAGAGATAAGGGTTAAGAGAGATTCAACTCTAAGCTAGCTCCTAAGATCAATCACAATAATGATGAATGTTGCAAATGGACATATTTCCAATAAAACAAATCTTTGCTTGATCAAGGACAAGCCCAAAAATCTGCAGAAATGGTGCAATCTTCTAAGGAAACTGAATATTTTCAGACTATGAATATTCATCCATATACCCAATAACTGGCGCAATGTAAACAAGCATCCACAGTTGAACTTAGCACAAAATAAGGCCCAGACTAACTTTACACAACAAATTACAATCAACAAATTGCTAAAAGCATGGACTAGAGATCGATCAACATAATTAGCATTTCACCATCATTGCAAAAGAACTAAAATCTAACATCTAACATTCGAGAACAAAAAACAAGAAACCATAAACTTTCAAAGTGTAACACAAGGCTTGCTAAATCAACAATCCAATTGCATTAACTTCTCTAGCATTACATAACAATTTCAAGTCTCTCCTCTCCTACTACTACTAACTTCTCCTAACTTGGCCAATTCTGGATTTTTACAGACTCAAACCAACTATTCTAACCTAGTCTCACCCCTTTTACAAATGAGAAAGCACTGACCTTTTATAGAAAATTACATTTTGAATCAATGGCCAGGATTTAATTCATCCAATGGTTGCAATTGCACTTATAGAAGCATCAAGTTGTTACATTTAATTTGGGAGCTTATGGTAGATCATCATCCAATTGCATAAAAGCAGTTACATCATGGAACAATGAGAAAACGATATTATGCCAGCTTGTCCTTAATGAAAATTTTGATTGGATGATGAAATCAGCTTCACATGTCTTCCAAAAATTCCCTCCAGCTATAGACAGTTTGGGCACGAATTCATATGCAGGCCCCACTTTTAAAATTTGAATTGAACTCTTCCATATTTCCCTTTTGGCACGAATCCGTATGCAAGTTCCCCTTTTGGATTTATTTAATCCTGAAAAACAGATATCATCATTAGTAGCTCACATGTTGGATTTTTTGGAAATTTTTATTTTCAAATTTTTTTCTCCATCTCAAGAATTTTATTTTCAGGAACATTTTAAAATTTCAAGGAAAAAAATTCCATTTTTTGAAAAAATTGCATTCCTCGCAGAAAAAATTTCCATTTTGGGAAAAAATCATTTTTCGAATTTTTTTCCATTTTTGGATCATTTCGGGTTTTTGAGGAGGCCTTGGAATTTTCTAGAAATGGAAATTTCAGGATTTTCCTTCAGGGATGGAAATTCCCTAATTCCCTGTAGGGTTAAAATCCCCTAAACCTCATAACTTTTTTTCTAGAAGGAATTTTCAAAAAGTTCAAAAAGTAACCCGGCCTAATTTTTCATCCTCATTCCACGGGTACAAAAAAGATTTACATATAACATTGAAAATTCACATCAAAATCCCCATTTTCAAATTCCAAGACAGGTGAATTTCTCCTAGAGCCTCAAAATATTACCTCCATCAAACCCAGTCTAGACTTAATCCCAAAATAACCTCCCAAGAAGAGAAAAACCAAAATTTGACCAAGCCAAGATGCAGAGATGCAAAAGAAAAAAGAGGGTCTCTTCATATGGTGGGGCGTGTGTGCAAAAATTGCACAACAAGACCCAAAATAAATCCCACATAAGATAAAGTTACTTGCTTGTACTCCACAAAAATTCAAACCTGTCAAGTCAGCCCAAAAATAGACGTAAACACAAAACCTTCATGTGTACATGAAATTCGCCAAATGTGTAACCTTAAAGCTCAATGTTCCTTCGAATTCCCATTTAGTTGACACCTATTAGCTTAACTTCATCATAAAAAATAAAAAAAATTGTCTACAAAGAAGTATAGAATCTCCCACACTAATACACTATACAAAAATTAACAGTGATATACAAGGTTGAACACTATCATTCATATCTTTTAGTAAACTTCACAGAATGTCACCAAATATTGAATGTAGTTGCATCTAATAAACTAAAAATTGTAGTTAGAATCACAAAAGGTTATACCAAATTGCAGTGAAGTGTGGACCAAAAAACTAATGCACTGAACCATAAAATTGTCAAAGGAAATACTTAACCACTTTCTTGATAATCCATACTTTCTAGACCAGCTTGCATTGTACATATGTCACCAAAAATACTTCCAAACTATACTAGGGTGATCATAACAATGTTGAAAAAAACATCATCAATGACAAACTTCTAGCTTCCAACATAGTCTCCTCCTTTGTTCAAGGGGAAAGGCTGAATTGGTATTCCTTTAAACCAATTAAACATAAGCCATCCAATTATCAAAATAAATATAATTGCAATGATGAATGAAAGCATGAAGACATCCACAAAATCACATGACACATGAACACCAATGTTTTTACATAGAAAACCCAAAAAGGGAAAAACCATGGTGAGGATTATCTCACAATATATTATATCCAAATATAAGATATTACAAAGAGGCTCACTACCAGGATAGGACACACTATCCAAAAAAAGACTCATAGCCTAGATATAAAGAACAAAGAAGGGTTGGTATTGTTTCCTATTTGAACTAATATGATAGCATCTATCATATGCTATACTATAGTTCCAATGAAGTACAAAATGATCTCCACACTAATCTAAATCAATACGCTACTCTATTCACAATCTGCTCAACTCTGCATCACACACATGTAGGTGAACCACCATACATGTCATATATCTCTTCAACACTCACATATAATCTGCTATCTCCTTATTATACACCCATATACTCTCATCTTTTTCCACACACTTGAGATTCATCTCATATGTATATATCCATATGAAGTGTAACTTCAATTAGATTGGCCTAATTAGAAGTAATACATGAGATTAAGCATGTCGTCCTCAAATTTTTTTATCTAAACTTTGTGTCTTAATTCAAAATTCAATTTACATCAAGATAGGACAAAATGAACCTAAAATAAATCCCACATAAGATAAAGTCACTTGCTTGTCCTCCACAAAAAATCAAACGTGTCAAGTCAGTCCAAAAATAAACCTAAACACAAAACCTTCATGTGTACGTGCAATTCACCAAACATGCGACCTTAAATCTCAATCTTCCTTTGAATTCCCATTCATTTGACACCTATTAGCTTAACTTCATCATCACAAAAAAAAAATTGTCCTTGAAGAAATGTGGAATTTCCCACACTAATACACTATACAAAAATTAATTGTGATATACAAGGTTGAGCACTATCATTCATATCTTTCAAAAAACTTCACAGAGTGTCACCAAATATTGAATGTAGTTGCATCTAATAAAATAAAAACTGTACTTAGAATCACAAAAAGGTTATACCAACTTATAGTGAAGTGTGGACCCAAAAAATTGATGTACTGAACCATAAAACTATAAGAGGAAATACCTAACCACTTTCCTGATAAGCCATACTTTCCAGACCAACTTGCATTGTACACATGTCACTAAAAACACTTCCAAAATATACTAGGATGACATCAATGACAACATTGGATCAAACAATATATGCTTCATGCTTATGTTTCCAAAAACATCATCAATGAAAAACTTCTAGCTTCCAACATAGTCTCCTCCTTTGTTCAAGTGGTTTAAGGTTGTTTGCTAGGAAATATCATATTTCTTATTTCAAACAAGACTTTACATTTGAGTGAAATCATAATACCATCAATTTTCCATTAACATTGCTAACTAATTAAATATAGATAAGATTTTTCTAATTTCCTTTCTATGTTCCTTCATAATTCTTAGTATGATTAGGCTTTGTTTTATTTTCAAATACCTAAGTTTAAATTACAAACAAATAATATTTTCACAATATTTTACATAGGGATTCCAAACTCTTATGAAGATTTTAACTACCATTTCCACTTGTATACTGACATAATGTATGACTAAGATCTAAGTAATTCCTAAATCTCAAGGCCAAGCAGCCATTATTTATCCTTAAGTATAAAAAAAAAATTCTATATTTTCATGCCTTTTACTAAAATCATTTAACACATTCTATGATTATCTTTTTGTTTCCAATTTTCATCGATCTAATTAATCAACATGATGAGAAGGGTTCTCAAAAGAAAATTACACTTAAACTAAGTTTTCTAAGTATCACATGTAGGGATTTTCATAATTTTACTTACAAGTCCTTAAATTTGTGTCCTACACCTTAAAGGTTTAATTTTCATCTTGACAAGATTCAAATTTGAACTATATGAGTAGCTCAAATTGCACAAAATACAAGGTCTAGAGGTTTCTATTATCACTCTTTTTTTTTTCTAATTTGACTTAATAAATTTAAGTGTTTCAACATCTTCTCTTATTCAATCACAACCTTTAACATACTAATTCCCCAGTTGTGATGCATATAGTTTTTCTTTGACTAGTTACAAGTTTTCAAAAGTACAATTATGTTGTTCATTTCTTTATTTATACTAAGGTTTCTATAAGTAGATATGTTTCTCCCAAAATAACCTTAACTTTAAGAGGTCACATTATTATTATATTTAATGGTTATAATCTCAAGAAGTCAACATAATAATATTTCTTTAATATTATACATCATAATGTCTCACTACACATTCATGTCTCTTATAAACAAGACCGTATTCCAAAAATAAAACTATACCATGGTAGAGCCTCTAAAATTTTAAGAATTTTAAGTTGGATCTTGTCTTATCATGTTTTATGTTGCCTCTATGCCCAAGGGTAGGGTTTAGGGTTTTGGTTCAAAAGCCCTCATTTAAAATTTTATAAGTCTTAAACCCTGGGCATTCTATTTCTTCATTGACTTGTTACACTTGGTTACCAATAATCTAAGTTACAACTTGAGCCATCTGAATCATTGTTATTACTGGCCCTTTGGTCTAGGTTTGCTAGTTGCCAAATATATTTCCATTCTTTTAATATTTCCTAAGTCGGGCGAGATATTTCATGTTAAAATGACTAAAGTTTTCAGTCATTAATTCACAAGGGTCTAAGTCTTGTCGACCTAGTCGGGTCCCCTTTGTTAGAACTAACTTTTTTGCACGTGCAAATTTTCTGACAGTTTGATCTAAAGGATTTGATCCTGGTTGCTCCCCACCAACCCCGTGGGAATAAAATAATAGTTTCCAAAGGGAAATGGGGTTAGTAAGCTATTGACACATGTTATACTATAGGTGTGGGGCTCAATATCCATTATCATGATCAATGCCTTAAAGTTTCAAAACAATGGCTATGAGGCAATGTTGAGAGTTAATCTTGGTCATTCCTTGTTGACCCCGTGAGATTAAAATAATGCTTTATAGAAAGCAGTGAGGTTAGCAAGCTAGTGACATGTGTATCTTTATCTCCGCTTTGAAAAGGGTGGTGGAGCCCATGGACTAAGGAATTGGCATCCAGCTGGCATATTTTTATTGGCCAAAGTGTTGGCAAATGATAGCGATGGAAATTTAAATTTTTTTGACTTGATCTAAGTTGTTCAATGTGCCATCTCATACACAGAAATCAATGGATAACATTCAAAACTAAAGATATGGATGTGATAGCCATTTTGCTTTGCACGAGCGAGCAGTAATGGTAGAGGACACATTCAAGGTACCCAAATCTGATCATGAGGTGTGTGAATAATTTCCATTCTACAGTGATTGAAGATGAAAAACAAGTTTTAAGGCATCCAGGAGATTAACGGTTGTGATTCAAAATCTAGTGGTTGATCATTTGTTCACTCATGTTGGCCTTCTTCTAGCATTAATGGTTGACATGCTCAACTTGCTTGATAAATGGGAGTTGGCAGTCATTTTTTCTGCATAGTTGTAATTAGAAGTTGAGAAATTAGGCTTAAGTCTAAGATGAAGATGATATGAGTGACTATGTCAAGGAATTACAGGGGCAGTAAGTTTTTCTCTCCTAGGTAAGTTGATGTTTACATTCTTATAGGTTGATTGATTATCAGTTGGTTAGTTTGGAAAAGCTATCATAGGCTCTATGAGATTTTTAACTAGGGTTTGCATGGGAATTCTTTCTTGAATTTCACATAAGTCGATAAGGTTTGCACATTGTTGGGGTTGTCTCTATTCTATAATTTTTGTGAAGTTCCTTTACTGAATATGAGTAAACCAAATATATTTTTCTCTTCAATTATAATGTCTAGGAGACCTAATTTGCTTGAGTCTAATGACGATCTCCTTGAGAATGAACAAGGAATTCTTGGAGTTCTTACAATTCCAAAGGGAAAGAAGAGTTCTTGTGGTAATAAATCTATGTTGGAAGGTTTCAAGAGCACGTATCATCTGAGGAGCAAGGTTGTTTTGGGAGAGTTGGCCAAGCTTAAAGAGGAGTTGGTGAAATCTGTAAAGGAAGCAAAAAGGAAGAATAAGCATCACCAAGCATGCATGGGACAACATACCTCTCCCATTGAAATCTCGGATATTCCCTCGAGTAGTGAGGCTGAAACTAATTCAGCTTATTTCCAATAATCTGATGGACTCTAATGAGGATGAAGTGGTGGTTTCTCCAGTTTCTGTAAATACATGGAGTGGACATGCTTACTCTGGTGCTGACTGAGCATGATGACATCTTGGTCTTGGTTTTTTTGTTTGATGATAACATTGCCTTGGTGGAATTTTTGTCCTTCTCAACA
>VDFB02230373.1:0-15764 GCA_007258455.2 Sequoia sempervirens | reverse complement strand
ATAAAGGAGAGACTTTTAGACAGTGTGGCATTATTTAATAAATAAATAAAATTTCTTATTTAAATAATCATGAAGAATAAATGACATAGATAATTAAATAGTGCTAGTTTATTTAATCCAATAGTTGAATGTGAATAAGGACATAATTAAATGTATTAGTATATTGGGGCAGTGTTAAAAAATGAAGTTTAGGGCCTAGGTCATTTTAGGTGTCTGAGTATGTTTCTTTGGAATGTCTTTTTATGTATTGCTATTAGTTAACAATAGGTACAATCTCAAATTTATTTAATTCAGGAATGGCAAACTCTGGTCAACCGGATGACATCATTGAGATATCCAGTAGTGATGGCTCATCCTACACGCCACTTGGCTCACCTCCCTCTACCAATTGGGGTGGACCTCCTCCAAGGTCATACAAAGATTTGCATGTGGTATCACCATTGAATGCCTTGATATCATGCAGAAAATGCAACAACTTGTTATGTATATACATAATGTGCAAGAGGATGAGATATCTTCAGTGGAAACAACACTCGAAGAATTTCATAGAACTTGCAACACATTGGCTTCGTTCTCCACTTTTCTGTGTGAAATGCGCGTTGATGCTCACTACAGACAGGGCGGTGCTCCGTACATTCAGCTTGCATTCCTCAACTATGTGAACAATGTTTAGAAATAATTTTGTTTCACATATGTGCATATGTTGTCTACTTTTGTATTGTGTATACAAGTACTGCCACCTATGAATATTTTGTACTTTTTTGGTGGAAGTTCCTATGATAGATGCTCCTTTCCTTGTGTTACAAACATGGCTATTTGCCTTGCATTGGAGCTACATTGCAAAAGTCCTTCGCTACTATGTATTTTGTATCTAATCCATACCTATGTAAATTGTATGTGATATTCTAATATAATTATGTCCTCTATTAACTATGCACACATTTGATTTGCACTTGTAGCTTTTTAGGTGGAAATTATTGATACTTTCCTTCCATTCTTCGTTTTTACACTTAATGTCGTCAAGTGCCAACAATGTTTTATTTCTACAACTAGTTCTCCAAAAAAAACTCAGTCTTTTGTTTACACGTTCTCATTATTTCTAATACAAGTAGAAACAAAACAAACAACTACTTTCTTTTATTGTAGGTATGCATGTGTTTTTTTCCTCTCTTAATACATACACACAAATAAAACATGTTGGAGTTTTCTATTAAAATGTATACATCTAATTTGTTAATCAGTATTTGACACCCTTACACATATAAGTTTTCAATGGCTTATCGAATTTTCTAACCCTTATTTCCATTACAATCAAATTTAGCTAGACCCATTATTCATTTCAAATTTCAGACTTTTTAACTAATAGAATGTCAATTACTTATCATTGAAACTCGTCTTTCCTTTAAAAAAAATATTTTGACTGACTATCCTGCATCAAGACAATAATTAACTAAACCATTTGTTTGTTTTATGAATGACTTGTGCTCACTAACTTTTTTGCGCTTCCTTTCATCCACAGGATCAAATTTGTTTCAGCCAAATAAATCCTTGTACCAACTACAATACAGTCATTACCTACAGGTCTGTTTTCCTCCTCTTGGTTATTTTCAATCACCTTCACTCTATAAATTGTATTTGATGCTTTTATGTGTATTTAAGCATTCTTTCTAGCAAGGATAATAAAACCAAGGAACCTTTATGGTGCACACATCTCCTTTTTTAAATACTTAATCCATTTTATATATAAGGAAAATTGCATGCTTTGTTTTGCTTTGCACTTTTACAAAAGAATCCAGCTTTCAATTTGTATATTTTTACTTATAAACCAGACTATACTTATCAACTCATTGGGTTTTATAGGGCTACTTCACCTCCCTTTAGCTATGTCTAGCTCTTTGACACAAAATGCAATCACATTGATAAACACTGGCACCAAAGACATATATCCACATCTCCAAGTCTTCAATATTTCAACATTTGGCCATGGCGATGAATCTACCATTAGATACAGATTAGATTTGTCTGATGGATTGCATCTTCAAAAAGCAATCTTGCCAAGAAAGTATAACCATTTTTTAACTTCAGAGCTAATTCAAAAGGGTTCTATCGTACAGCTCACAGGGTACACATGCCCTACTATTTGTAACTCAAGGTGAGCCAACCACTCCAATGTTGTTCTCAAATTGAACATGTCCATCTCTATTTGTTACTATGCATTACTAAAAGTGCATTTTGCTTTATTTACATATAGGTTTATTGTAATCTCTAAATTGGAGATTGCATGCACACAACATGATGTCATTGGGGATCCCACCTTCCTCTTCAAAGAACCAGAGCAACCTATACATGAAACAATATCGATTTCATCTAATTCATGCACAAATGTTGATGAGAGTGGCACATCCATGCAACCAACCCCAAAAAAATTATGTTTGGGATACATGCATCATTGCGCATGAAAAGTGATACCTCAACTATCACTCCTATTAAAAGTTTGAATCCATTTCAGACAAGGTGGACAATAAAAGGTCGTGTAACTATGAAAAAAGAGATCCACCAATTTGACACAAAGAAAGGGACCGGGCAAGTTTTCAGCTTTGATATTGTAGACAGTGAGAACACTGAAGTGCGTGTGACTTGCTTTAATGAAGTTGCAGACCTCCATTACAAAAATGTTCACATTGGGTCTGTATATACAATCTCTGGCGGGACCATCAAAGCTGCTAATAAGTTTTACAATAAGTTGAATAGTCAAATGGAAATCACTTTGATGGATGATTCAAAGGTCACTCTTACTGATGATGATCACTTAATTCCAACACATCAGTTTTCTTTCATGCCCATTAATGAGATCTTGAATACAAATAACAATTCTTTAATTGATGTAGTAGGAATTGTTATATGTGTGGACCCTACCTCTACAATAAGAAGAAGAGATGGCACAGAGGTTCTTAGGAGGAGCCTCAAGTTGCTAGACATGTCTACCTTCACTATAAATGTGACTTTGTGGGGACGAGCGACTCAAAAGGAAGGTGCACAGCTCCAGGAACTATACCATGCACAAAAGTCGCCTGTACTTGCCATTAAAAATGGTCGCATTACAGAATATAATGGTAAGGTTGTGAGCACTTTAGTTACCACCCAGTTGTTTATTAACCCTGAAATCGAAGAAACAACACAACTACAGGCTTGGTTTGCACAAGATGGGAATGGTTTTCTCACATCCACAACAAACCTTCTAGATGCGCCCCTACTTCTCACACGGAAAACCATTTCCAACGTCGTAGAAGAGTCTTCAAATACAACAAAACCCCTCCAGTGCATTGTAAAAGCAACAATAGTATTTATCAAATCGAATTCATTCTGTTATCCAGCTTGCCCCATTAAGACCGAGGGGAAACAATGTAAGAAAAGAGCTCTACAAAGTGATGACGGAAAATGGTATTGTTCAAAGTGTGAAGCTACCTTTGAAGATTGTGATTATCGATACGTTCTTCAAATTAAACTTCAAGATCACACAAGCACTCTATGGGCAATTGCTTTTGAAGAAGAAGCAACTAAACTCATTGGCATGCCTGCGAAGGAACTATACATGCTGCAGTTCAAGCAAGATGCTACGGAAAATAGTGAAGAGGTGATTCACAATGTACTATGTAAACAATTTCTATTCACTCTGACAAGTAGAAATGAAACCTACAATAATGAATCACGATTGAAATCAACAGTCTTAGAAGTTGGCACAATTGATTTCGCAAATGAAAGCAATCTTTTATTAAATCAAATTGCTAACATGTGCAATGTTTTCGAAAAGTAAACTATCACAAGATTGTAATTGTCCACTCTTGTCTATTTTCCCCTGCCTGCTTGTGCTCTTTTTTGCCCCAATCGTTATACGATTGAGAATTTTCCTTGTATAGGGTTTCAGGATCCCTTCAAAACTTGATTTATATGTTTACTATAAATAAAAAGCAGAATGCACATGTACTTTTCACAACTGGAACATTCACACTTTAACATATTTCTTTCATATGTACATATGTTTTCATTTTTATCATATTGATCTAACATATAAGTCAAGAAAAATGTATTTTGTAATTTTCACATTTTACTAGTGTTGCAATATACACATTTTCTTTGTTTATATTTATTTTATCTTTTGTTTATATTCCAGATGATGGACTCCACTATGGAAGAATTAGAAAGCCAAGTAGCCAACAGTAAAAACAAAGCCCTGGAATCTAGTAAGAGAAGTCGCTTGTATTATGCTCATCATAGAGAAGAAATAAGTATTCGTCGTAGCATGCAACGAACCCAGCGCTTACTAGAAACACCAGATAAGCCAATACCTGACCACACACAAGCTTCTACAAGTACATATATTCCCACTGAATCAATTAGTTCAAATCTAGAACATGGAAATAGTAAACAAAATGAAACACAACTCCCAACACAAATGCCTCAAAACACGAGTCCAAATAACAACAAGGGAATGAGCTGGTCAGCCAACTTTATGGAGGCATCTAAATTTTTTTGCCAAAGAATAGATGCATTGTCAAACCTACACACATGTTCTATATGTAGGGAATGGTATCCCGATATGCATCTTTGTTCATCAAACAACAATCATACATGTAAAAGATGTAGCTCAGAGAAAGGCATACATCGATTCTCTTCGACTAATAATATGGACCCAGGTGAACAACCACATGTTTTGTGCATTCTCACTCAGGTTGAAGAGATGCTAATTGCACGTGTCAATCCAATATTGCAAGTTACCCATGCTCATGGCGGACAATACAAATATAGTGGCCACACAATTAGCTTCCCACAAGATATCACAACAATAACTAAGTCTTTGCCGCGTAAAATTAAAGACTTGGACTTATTAATTGTTCGAAGAACTCATACACATGGGAGGCATTACGATTGCTATGTTAGTAGAAGTCGCGTTCACAATGCATTGGCCTACAAAATACAATACGATCCATACTACCAAGATGTTCAGATCAATGCTGATGCATTGTCCCTACTCCCTGATTGTACTACAGACATTTCAGAAATGCTTCATATAATTCAAAGCGACAATGAAGAACCCATAACAAAAGACAATGAAGCTACTAATAATGAAGATGATCTAGAAAGTGGAATGGAATATTCAACATCATTTGTGGTAAGCCTACCAAATAAACGTCGTGAGTTGCAAATCATTAAGGAATCTTTACAAATAGAAAATGAGAATGATACCATCATTAATTGGCCCAAGATAAGTTCAAATCCCATAAATGAGTACACTACTGAGGGGCTTTTTGACATGGCATTCCCCACACTTTTTCCAAATGGAAATGCACTACCTATGCAACCTCGAGCTAGGGAAGTGCAACTACATGAGTATGCCTTGCATCTTATGCGATATCATGATAATAGATTTGGCCAACATCCACGGTTTAGATACTTCCTGCTAAATCTTATGATGAGACATCGTAGCCAAGCAACTGCATCAATATTCATCAAAAGAAAAGTCGAAGACAATATTCCTACAACTATTGAACATCTTCGTGCCCACCTCAAGAACCTACCGGATAAACAATTGGCTGAAGAACTGATGCATTTTGGCTCTGCCTTACGTGGGACATGGGCTTATTGGAACAAGTGTCGTGCTGATCTAACAAACATGATCAACCAAATAGGTTCCCCAACTTTGTTCTTCACATTGAGTGCAGCAGACACTAAGTGGCCTACATTGCATAAGCTTTTCCCAACTGACAATACTTCCACAATTGCCTCCAACAAGCATCGTATAGACAATGTGATTAGAAACCCCCACACCACATCCCTTTATCTACATCACCGCTTCACAATCTTTCGTGAAGAGGTCATTGAGAAACTCTTGCATGCAACAAATTATTGGTATAGGTATGAATGGCAGCATCGAGGCTCTGCACATGTGCATGGGTTCCTTTGGCTAAAGAATGCACCAAACATGGATACCCTCGACTGGGGAAATAGTTCACAAGTGGGTAAAGCAAAAGAATTCTTTGATAACTATGTGACTGCTTGGAACCCTCGCTCTAAATCTGAAATGATTAATATCATACATAGAACCCCAATGGATGATCCATGCCTACTAAACACATCTGAAATATTCTCTATCGATCCATCCATTGATTATGAAGAGTTAGTTAACCGTGTATAAAGACACACTAAATGCACATAGCGCACATGCCTACGCAGAAAAGGGCATCATGTTGAATGCAGATACAAAGCTCCATGGAAAGAATGCAAGGAATCCACTTTATCATGTGATGAATCTGGAAACAAATCTTACGAACCATCGAGAAATGATGATAGGTTAAACATTCATAACGCAGAGATGCTCTCTATATGGAGAGCTAATATAGATTTCCAACCCGTCATCTCACGCCTCCTTGTACTCAAATACATTTCCAAGTATGCATCTAAAGCCGAAAGAAAATCAAAAAGTTGTGTTGCTATGTTGGAAAGAATATCTTCAAATGAAAGATTGCAAGATCAAGCATTGAAAGCATATCAAAAGTTCATGGTAGATTGCATTCTCATTGACGAGATGAGCTTCATTGGGCCTAAACTTCTATTGAAAATTGATAGTAGGTTACGTGAAGCATTCCCCCATCAGCAACATACTTGCTTTGGTGGCATGTCTATAATTCTTGTAGGAGACCTTGCACAACTCCCACCTGTTATGGATAAGCCTATCTATGCATCACACACAACTGCAAGAAACCTATGGCACAAATTTAATACAGTTGTTACATTACAAACAATGTTTAGACAAGAAGGTGATGATCCAATTCAAATACAATTTTGTCAAACATTACAAAATGAAACCTATATCCATAATGAAAACAATTGTATTATATATGATCTTTTTGCAAAAGTGGCACATCCATGCATACTTTTTAATATCATTTGAAGAAATTGAACAAAAATGAATATGTGAATATTTTTATCCAATTCACACAATCAGTCGCATAGCAAATAGCTTTGCAGAAATAAATTAGAGACTCAGGTCTCTCCCTGCTTTGAACGCACAATTACAAACTCTCATCCAAGATCTAGCCTATACAAAATAAGTAAGAACAATACTGGAGGTATAGATCAAGGAAACAACGGGTAAAGTAGGGGAATATGAACACATAATATATCCAAAAATCTATTCTAAATAGACAACATATAGAATCTATTCAGTGGATAAAAAATGAGAATGGAACAGTCATCCATGGTGCTAAGGATATAATGGCATATGCCATTCTCAGTGAAACTTGAGAGAAGGAAAAGAGTTTGAAACTTGAGGTAAGTCACTTGTCATGTTTTTTATTTTTCAATCTGTGCGAGCCCAGATCATTTCTTTTTGTGTCTTTTTGTGTTTGGTGACAAAAGATATTTGTCAGGAATGACATTCTATTCACTGATTTAGTATTTTAAGTAGTGTTGTGTGATGTTTAGCAATGTTCTCACGTCCTCCCCTCTGAAACTTAAAGAAAACATGGCATCTCCTTGATGTAGAAGATAAGAGGAAATGCAAGTGTTGCCTTTTAGTCAGTCGGTAGGCACAACACTTTCTTGGAGTGTCAAATCTTGCCGTGTTTGTTGTACATGAAAGGGAGTCAAATTTTGAGGGCAATTTCCCCTAACCTTGTTGTTAGAGGGCGATCTAAATATTTGAAGTCTCTTCTCTTATTTATTTAGATATACCAATGCATTGAAAGTTCAGCCTACTTACGCCCTCTTCATATATTTAGATACACTAGGGAGAGGAGCCCATAGTGGATTGAGGTTCAATAGTGGGGATAGAAGTAGTCCTCAATGGGTCCCATAGTGAAGCACCTTAATATCCAATTGCAAAACACTTTTTATCCATAAAATACATAAATTGACAAATCATGTGATGCCACATCAACGCACTGATAAAACATGACTTAGTGCACCACTATCGGTCTCACTTTTTTTTGGGGTCTTTTTTGGATACCTAAACAAAAAGCATGTTGATGTGGCATCATATTGATGATGTGGCCCTAAAACGAAATATAGAAGCATGTGAGTTGTCAAATAAACTATTGTACAAAATTGGGAGTGATTTGAAATTTCCACATAAGATTTTGAGAAAGGTGAAGTTAGGGTGCTCCACTATATGGTCCAAACTTTTAAAATCAAATGTTCATATGTAAAGTAAGAGCTTCACAATTTTTTTTTGAAATTCCTCTTTTCAAGTCTTGGAATTTGTATGCAATGAAACAAAATGTTGTTAGATGAGAACTCCATTAATGTAAATTTAAGAAAAGAAAATTAAGAAATATTTATGCTTATGACTTTTTGGTAAGTAACAAGAGAACATATTTGATTCACCAATTGATTCAGAGTTGATTCTATCATACAATTATATTAAATCAAAATTATATTTCATTGTCAAAGCCTATAATACATGATTCATATCACTCTAACGAAAAATGATTTTATTATGTATCTGCTCATTTTGTCTCATATCCTTGCACACATTTCATATTATAGAGTTATCAATTTGTATACATGTTGTTTGAGCCTTTGAGTGATAGTCCCTTATCCCATTTAAATATGTTTAGCTTACTATTTCAGTAAGTAGTTTGCTATATTTGTAATAGTAAATTTATATATTGTTTCACTACTTTTAGAAATAAGGGCTATACTTGCATATCCATGTGGGTTTAGTTTGAACTTTTAGTTTCCACCATGGTAGCTAAAAAAGTTAAAACCTTCATATTGAGAAAACAAGCAATGTTTTTTCTGAGATATACAAATTAAATATAGAGAAAGAAAGAAATAAGTTATATTAATGTCTACGAATGACCAGAAAATAAATCAAAGGGGTAGGATGTACAATTGATACAATAGGAAAGGAAAAACAGAAAAATATAAACATAGGGTCTAACCTAAAAAGAGTAAAGCCAGAATAATCAAAGAATTAAAAGTTAGCTCCAACATTGATCCTGGACAAGGATATGCTTAAGAGAAAAACTTAGGTGAAATAAATTATTGAAATTCGTATAGTAACTAATTATACAACGATACAGATTATATGCAATTTGATTTCCTCGTTGTTGTTGTGGGTTTCTGCTTGGTTTTGGAAGGTGCTTCGAGCCTCTGCTCATACTTTGGGTTGGTTCTGCTTCTCCTTTATGTGTTCTTGAACCCCTTATGGTCTTTGTTGTTTTTATTATTGTTGGGAGTTGTTTCTTGTTGGGTGTATTTGCATTTTGGGTTGCACTCAGAGTTTGTTTTTTCGGCTATGATGGGTATTATATCCCATTTCAAGATTCTTATGGAGCCAAAGGAAGTGTTTACTACCCCTATTATGGTGGGGTGTTGTTAATTGGGTTGTGTGTAAATATTATTTGACTATCCTAGATGTTTAATGGTGCTATGGGGTGTTATTAACTAGGTTGAGTGTAGATCTTATTCCACACCTATATCCTATAACACCAATATTATATCCCATCAATATATAGTCACTAGTTTATAGTCTAGTTTAGTGCTTTTTCTTTTTGGGAATATACATATCAACATCACAACCAAAAACCATTAAATATTTTAGGGGATTTTTCTTACAAATCCATGCTTCTTGTGGAGTTTCATCCAATAAAGCTAAGATAATTGATATATTTGATTCCCACTATGATCTAAATATAATGAAATATTAAATTTGGCATCACAAACTTCACCTTTCCAATAAATTTTTAGTTGATATTTGATATTGATGAATATTTAAAATATATATTGTCAAAGGAATTGATAGTATTATATGATTGGCTGAATGTTATTGTCCCTCTCTTTGCACATATCATTTTCGTGTGACCTGTATACATAATCATGCTTTGAATTAAAAGTGGAAATGAATGTGAAAATGAGAATGAGACTACAGTTGCAACTTTCATTTTGAAAAAGCAAAGAGGTAGTTGTTTGTACAACCTTTTAGTTGCCTGTATAGAATGTTTTTTGATTAAACATATTACCAATAGTTGTACACAATGATCCTTTGTATTAGAATTATTCTTTAGATTTTCCTTTCTCCAAATTTAGATAAAATTTAAAGATTATTTTGAAAAACTATTCAACTTGAGACATGATACAGAAAATCAAAACCTGTAAGCTCAATAGAATAATTGGTGTTGGATGAATAGATATGGTAAGGAAGGCCAAAACTGAGTTATGCGAGAAACCGTTTGCCAAGGTCTGTTAAAAGCAGACCCAATTTGATCTTTTGGTGCAAAATTCATAAGTAAAATGTTTTATTTTATTTTTTTATTATTATGTTATACATATGTTGTTGAAAGGAGGGTTACAAAGCAATTTTCTAAAGTATATACCTGAATTTTGATGACATTAAGTCCCAACATAGAAATTTAAACATGATTATAACTAGTTGTGATGCTTGGTTAAATGTATTACAAAGAATCACTTTTTGTATGATGTAGACACTTCTCTGAACCTACAAGTTAAATATCTGAAACAATAATTTATTATTACACATGACAATGGACATAACCAAAATGACAAAACAAGCACACTCAATTCATAACAACCATCAATCCTTGGTGAGTGGAGGCAATTCGTTTGCATAAAGTAACCATTCCCTTTAGTTCAAGTAATTGTTGGTGTATGCAATTACCTATTTACTGTTTTTGACTATTCAATTAGCTCCTATCTAATTACCACTTCCATGGTTTTGAATCCTCTAGGCACATGTAAGACTCGTAATTCAATTCTAACTCTTAAAATTATCATGTTTTGTACAGTTCTTCCCAAATGTCAGAGAAGTTACAAATAAGTTCTAAGATTAGCAGTAACAGTTTGATGTGCCCATGATTCTTAGGAATCAATTTACATCAATATACAATGAAAATTGATACTTGTACCTAGCTTCTTACAAGCAATACATTACTTAGCTCCTTATGAATATTAACATGTAGATGATGACATAAAAACAAGGAGATTCAACCACCATGAGTACATATGTATAGAAATTTTATTCCTCAGAAATAATGATATAAATGAGACAAATTAGTTTCCACCAATAGCAAAGCAAGATTGCACCTTTTGATGCGAGATTTTCTGCCTGCATTTTTGCATGAACAACAAACGACATAGCAACATCCAAACATCATCAATAAGCACAATTAGATTATTATAATGATATTTAAGTTTCAAAACTACTTTTGAAAGACAAAATTTAAGTTCTTGGAGTTTCTTCAACAACATAAGATTTATTTGTCAATCAATGTGATCTAGTGGTTTAGACAAGGTGTGGCCACAAATGACCTATGGGATCAAATCCTATAGGGCCTAGATTTCTTGTGTATGTGTGAGTTGGAAAAATTTAGAAGTTCACTTCGAAGGAATTTTAAGGAATTAAAACAAAAAATGAGAAGAAATTTACTTCAATATTTATAATTAGACAAATAGAGGCATAAATATTTGCTAAAATCTTCGTTTAAATATTTTTAAAAGTGTTGCATTCTAAATCATACACTTAATTTCTATGCAAGAAAGGTATATCCTTTGTTTTTGTTTAAGCCAAAGTGAATGGGCGAATGAAATGCATTCATTAGAGTGAGTGGCATGTTTAGTAACTTTAAAAAAATCATACCGATCAAGTTTGTTATCTTTCATATCCTGTGTTGCAATTTTCTTTAGTTCTAGTGTTTGAAATTCATCCTCTTTGACTACAGGCACATTTTTAACTCGTAACAAAAGCAAAATCAAATTCAGCCTTAGTTGTTGGCAATAGTAAATACAAGTATCTCCTATTCTCATAAGAGACATCAATAGAAGAAACAAGGCTTCGTTCCTTGATAAAGTAACTAATCTTATTCCAAGCTATAAGCCTCTTAGTGTTTTATAAGATAGGCATGATAAGCTTGAGGGCCAATGTGTGACATTCACATGGAACATTGCATTTAGATGATCTGTTGAGATTAAAATGACCAGGATTTTATAATGTGTGTTTGTATCTTTGGTATTGTTACTGTAGTGGACCTAGAAGTTGATACTGTAGCCAATTTGATAGCTGGTAGACATTTGAACTCATGTACTGTAAGACCAGTATAGTTTTGTATATTACAGGGAAGAGATTAAGCAGCCAGCAAGTTATTATTTATTTGTGGCTTTGGATGCCCCAATCAAGAACAGTGTGACAGTTGCTTACTTTCAACTAATTGGAACAACAATCTCAAAGACAGAAGCATTGACACTCTAAGAGAGTTGATGAAGAATAAAGTTCCATTCAAGAAGGGTGGAAGGTGAATCCTTATCTTTTATTACTTTTATGGGACTAAAAGCCTTTAAATTAGGGAAAATGTCATCTGAAGTTTAATCACCAACGATTTTGGCTTGCACAAGGAAATGGTTTCATTACCACCACCTACATAAAGCAGCAGTGTCATACTGATATAAGTAGAGGGATAGGAAGTAATCTACAACATTTTTTTATACATTTTGGTCTATAAAGCTTATTGCAGGAATGTCAATATACTTGAAATGCTCAATAAGGTGGTAATCTTGTAAAACTATAGAGGCCATATTGGAGATGGGTAGCAGTGCCTCATTCTTCTACAATTTTCCCATATTGGATTTCTCCAAGTAAACAAATAAAAAAGAATAAAAAACAGAGGCTCTCTATGTTAGGGGCTTTATTGTGGCTATCTGTATCCACTAGTATAATGCAGTTAGATTCCTAGCTGGAAAGAAATGTCAAACCCTACTATTTCAATTACAATCTATCAGGCCTTGGTTTGAGATCATCTTCAAAGAAGACCCACATCAGCCCTTCGAGAGCTCATGAGGCTGCAGATGAATGTGACTGAGCAGATTCATGCCCGTGTAAGGCGAGCTTTGCTGAGAATTTCAGCTGGACAGGTATATTGCTATCAACACCACATTTTTGTTTTGGTTACTTTAATTCTTCTAATAACTGTACACCTTAGACAGGTTCATAAAATTGGGAATTTGGGACTGACAGCGCTTAAGGATATCATATAAATTTATTGTGAACTTGTATCTGTATTTGTTGTATGAGTGCTTGGAAATTTAGGATCAGTCACTTTCCTTTGAGGGTTTGACATGAAGTTAGATTTTGCATTCCACTGGACTTTGGAATCTGGCTTGATCGGTGATGTAAGTTTATAATTGCTAGGTCAGACGATAGTGTTAATTGGGAAATCCGGGTATATACTGTGTTCTGATGTACTGTTAATTAATTAATAATATAAAGTATTTCCTTCGTATTTATCCTGTGGTTCTGCCCTTGAGGTAAGGCCTCGTAGTCTTTCTCATTCGTAATTTTGGTTTTGCGTTTTGGTTTTACATTATATGTGCTGTAAACTGGATTCTGGCTACTGGAATATTCAGAGAAAATCATCGAGAGTGGATGTAACTTTGAAGCTCCTGAAGTAAACAAAGAAAGATTTCCACCGGAAAGACAATGTTTCTAAAGCCGTTTCTCCAGGAATTTCTAGGAGGCAGACTGGGGGATGGATAAGACTTTGACATTGTGTTTTTAATTTTAATTTAGTTATGTTCACCTTGTTCAGTTCTGTGCAGCTTTAATGTTCTTTTCTTTAGTTTTCAATTCTGTGCTTATAATTTATTTGTGTTGAATAGTGGCAGGCCTAAATGATTGACAAGGTACTGATCCAAGGCAATTCTGTTGAATTCTTCCATTATCAACCACCTATCTTCTCAAATTTACAATACAGATATTTTCTGAGTCAAAAATATTTATATAGATCTGTTTTGATGTATAATTTTACATCATTTAGACCAAGTATTCTGTTGTCTAGTCACCTACCTATATGTCAGCTCAATTTAAGTTTTTATAATATTGTTTCTTATCTTCTAAATATAAGAAAGTCTTGGAAAAGGACTCTTATAAGTAAGTAATTAAACGCTTTTACAACAACCAACGCTTGTTTTTTCTTCATAAGAAAATATATCAACATAGGGAAGAAAAGATGCAGCTAACTTCGCGCAACCGTAGAATACAAACCGTACGTCGAATCGGAAAAAAAAATTTATGGGTTTTTTTCACACATGAGTTAAGATCTTATAACTAAGGTTTTGGCTTCTGGGCAATTCGGTAGAGTGCGGTAGCATCCGATATGCATGCGTATGTCAAAAAGACCCCTTTTAGAGGTGTCGCCCGCTTGCCATCACCTAACGTCCCAGTACCCCCTAAATATAACCACCAAAAAAAATTTAAAATACACCTAAATATGTCACTTTTAATATCTAATTAAAACTCTTTTATCATTCAAAACCGCTCAAAAGTGAATGGGTCTAATTCACGTTAGCACCTTCTACAATCATTTTGGCACCCATTACAAATCACTCCTACATATTAATCTCCTTACTAAAGCACCGGACACCAAACACATTACACCCCAAATAATCTTTATTTGGGGTCCGATTGACGCATATGACTAATGTTTTTTTGTGGGTATCCCATCCTATTCATTCGCTTTACCGCGCGCTGTCTGGAAGCTTCCCGGCGATGGAGAAGGCTGCGGATGGCGACGGCTCCCCACAGCTCCTCCACGTGCGCACGGCTCCAGGTAACATCTAACATCTTTTACCTTTGAATATGCAAACAATGGTACTGGTTAATCATTTTCTTCTGCATCTTTCATGACCCGTGAAGGGTTTATTCGATGGTTAAGACCCGTGAAGGGTTTGTTCGACGATTGATAAATTATTACTGCTTGTCTATGAAATAAATCATGCATCTTACATGCATCTCGCCATGTGCTATTTTATTTTGCTAATGTCATGGTACTGGCGTTATACACACGGGTTTTTTTTTGGGTAAAATAATTTCTTGTCCTCATGTTACCGCGCGCTCACAACGTGGTAAAGTCGACTGTATCATGATTTTGTCTGCAGAAATGATAACGAATTTCGTGGGTTTGTGAAAACCCTTGCTTTGTTTTTCCAAATACGGGTTTTATTGTGCTTAAATTATTAAATATGACCTGGTAAAGTCGATTGTCTCATGATTTTGTCTCCAAAAATGATCAGGAATTTCATGGGTTTGAACACATGTCTATAGAAAACCCATGTCACTTTGGGCATAAATCGACAAACCCATTAAAAATAAATATGTATTTGTCAAAACGCTTGCATGGTTTTTTCCAAATTCGTGTGCTTAATGAATTAATCTCATGAAACCCTTGTTTGGAATATTCTGCATCTATCTCAAAATGAATTCATGAAAACCCTTGCTTGGCTTTTTCCAAATTCGTTTGCTTAAGGAATTGATCTCATGAAACCCTTGCCTGGAATATTCTGCATCTATCTGAAAATGCACTTCTTGTGAAAACCCTTGCTTTGTTTTTCCAAATACGGGTTTTATTGTGCTTAAATTATTAAATACAACCTGGTAAAGTCGATTGTCTCATGATTTTGTCTCCAGAAATGATCAGGAATTTCGTGGGTTTGAACACATGTCTATAAAAAACCCATGTCACTTTGGGCATAAATCGACAAACCCATTAAAAATAAATATGTTTTTGTCAAAACCCTTGCATGGTTTTTTCCAAATTCGTGTGCTTAATGAATTAATCTCATGAAACCCTTGTTTGGAATATTCTGCATCTATCTCAAAAATGAATTCGTGAAAACCCTTGCTTGGCTTTTTCCAAATTCGTTTGCTTAAGGAATTGATCTCATGAAACCCTTGCCTGGAATATTCTGCATCTATC
>VDFB02230372.1:0-24444 GCA_007258455.2 Sequoia sempervirens | reverse complement strand
CTTCAAGATTTTGCCTTCTCCCTCAGCCAGATGCCAGAAGAATAGTCCAGATGTATAGGCCCCAACTAGGTTGCAACCAGAAGATGATAAAAGAAGGCGCTTTGGCTTGAACTTGAAAGTACGGCCCTTTATGATATGGTACAGCCTTAGTACAACAGAAGTACGGCTTTGAAGCAGCAAGGAAATAAATAAAGGTACGGCTCTCTCTGGAATCTCCATATCTAAATGAAATAGGCGCCTCCACTGAAGAAACCCTGCTGGATAAATGTTATATTGAAAACCCTAAATAATGATGCTCTGTGAATGTTCTGTGATCACTTCTGAATGAAGAAATCCCTCTGAAAGCAATAGATCAGCTGGTATTTCACAGCCTCTGAATCGCAACACTGAAGATGGCTCGTTCTCGAATGTCTGTAGACAACAGAAACCCTAGGCTTCGTTCTCCGGAAGAAGACTTGTTCAAAAATCCAATATTCAACATCATAATGAGCTCGAATTCCAATGAAACCCTTATATCTCCTCAAAAATGCGAATTCTCTCAAAAAGGCATCATTAAAATAAATTCGAACTTTTCCTTTAATTATTTCAATAGTTTCAAACTTGATTTTTAATTATAAATTATAATTAAAATTGGCCCCTTCCATGATGGTCGACCCCTTCAGCAAAATCACTTAAGTTATAATATTTGAAATATTATAACTTTATATTATAATCTCCGAATAATTAATATTTAATTAAATCAATTAAATATTAATATCTCCCTCAAAATATATCCGATTCACAAACCGTCTGAAGCTGGCGAATAAGGGCGTGATTCCTCACATGACCAGACCATACTGCTAAAAATAGCAGGGGTGCCTCGCTGAGTGCCAAATACTGCTAAAAATAGCAACTCAGGCAAATAGTGTCCGAATGAGCCCGAACGAAAGCCAACTGGAGAAATTCTGACAACTGAAGCCAAGCCAAGCTCCATCAAGACCCTCTATCCATCCTATTAGCCTACGAGGGTCGCATAATAGGCTAATCATCAGCTTTGAGAGATGTCAACTGGAAGGGGACATGACAGTTTAGTTTTCCATTCCTGGTCTTTCCACATTCCACACAATCTGCAAATTCCTCTTCCATTAGCCTCGACTGATCTCTATTTCTCTCTCTATAGTCGAATCACCTCTCAAGTCAGCCATTGTCCCTCTACCTCTCCTCTGTTCACATTTTCATGAGACAATTTTGAAGGCAACTGATTTGGGATTTGGATCAGACATATGAAGGATCAAAATCCTGTGTAAGGGGTTAGATATTTCTGCTTATGTCTTATTAATTTATTCTGGTCGAAGAACCTCTTGCAGGTATGTTTGTTGTGATTACTGTAATCTCTGTAAAGCTTGGAATTAAACGTTAAATTATATCACTGCCTGAACATCTGGGAAATTGTAATAAATGTCTTTTTGTAATCTGTTATGAACTGCAATAAGTTGTTTGAATTCAATCATATTAAGAGATTACCAATATGTTATATCAAAACAATACATCATACAAATGCAAGTCAAACCGATATAGCATGGGTGTATATACAGAAGTAAAATAGTTTCAGACTGAGTCATACGATATCGAATTGTGCATAAACAAGATTATTTACTATGCATATACAAGAAGGTTAATCATTTCAGTCCAGAAGGTTAAATTAATTTGACAAACAACATTGTCAAATTAGACGAATCGATAATAATCTTGATCCACCGGGTCGGGGTTATTACAAAATGACTACACTAAATCTGTAAATTCTCCCACAACCTGCTGCCAATAAGCCTATAAGTACTCAAAGTCAAATTGCCCATAAATTGATGTTGCCATAATCAGTGTGGAAATGCAAGGGCCGCAGTTGTCATAAAATATTACCCTTGAAAACATAGGAGATGTGAGTGTGGAAATGACTATGAAGACTACTCCAATAACCAACTTATTGCTACCAATCAACACCAACTGAGAATTACTCCATTGCTGAGCTGGAGGTATTGACCAATCCATTTGTATGCTAACATTCAGTCCCATGGAGGCTGATTGTAAAGTGGACAACAGTACTAACTCTGAAGTTTTGTCCACTACTCCAATTCTGAGTCAACATCTCATCGTTGAACACTGTACTTGGATCCCAAATCTTATGATTATCACCAATTGCACTCGCACATATGTCCTCATAGCTGCTGAAACAAAAGATGATAGCAGTGTTACGTCTGAAAATCTGATTGATAACCACCTCGGAATTGCCTTGGCTGTCATAAACTGGTAAGATCTTATCAACATTCAATATCCAAGTGCTATAGTGACAATCCCGTGCACACAAATCCCTGCAATCAGCTGCTATCATGAATGCAAAGTCTGAAAATTTCATGATCAGCACCATAGAACAACCTTAAACATTAATGTGTAAGCTGGAAACCAAAGAATCAAGTCTGAAAACTCTCCCACAATTTGTTGCACATTGCATCTTGGAAGGGTGTCGTCTTTGACAAACCACACATTATCAAAATGCATTATCTTCCCTAAAGGTAAGCTCTTAGTTTCCATAATCAGCTCTTCAATTAGATGTCTCCAATACAATTTCAATTTTTTTGTATAAACTTTGTTAACAAAATCTTTACATACCTTGTGTCCTTTCAAAGTGGTGACAAGTAATGGTGTTTTCATGAAGTAAGGAATAGTAAATCCATTATGGAATGTCATGTCTCTTGTGTAACTTGGGCCCAAATAACAACCAGACCTGGGAATATTTACGCCAGGGTCAAATACAAGTTCTTAACTGCTGTTGAATGCATCAAATGTTACGCCAACCTCATGCCATGGTCTCCCTACACCCAACACTTCTTTTCCAAGCTACCTCAACCCTCATGATTCCCACGCAGACCTTGTATGAAAGCTCACAGCCGATAGAACTTAGAGATTCCTGCATCTGGAAGTTCACATCCCTGTTGGCAGGGTTCACACGCCCCTACACACCCTTCAAGTGGTTGCCAAGCGATGGGTCAGATTAATATTTAATATGGCGATATTCTTAATAAGCATGGGCACTAAATAAAATAGCTATGATAGCTTTGAAGCCCGATATCATCCACTTTATGTGCTCTTTGTCCTTTTTTGGCTGCACAATCACCTTGTCTTATCTGCACTTGTAGACTGAGAGCTGTCCAACTCCACGTCAGCCCAGAAGACTCCAAACTCCTCCCTTATGTTCATTGCAGCCCTTCAATTTACTGGAAACCTCCTTAACATACATTTATTCTTTGAATTGGGCGGCATATATTGTATTTGTCTTTATTTGTTGACCCGCGTCATCCTTAAACTTCAGCGACTCCTACAAAATCTTCATAGACCCACGACTCTCATCAATGGGCCGGCTTCTCATATAGCTAATTGCTGCATAGGTTAATGTGGGGTGGCTGATATAAATAATAGACCCGTAGTTTTCCTATTGACCGGCGCTCACATAATGAGGCTGGCAGAAGCCACCTCACAGCCAAACACCTCCAAATAACATGAGAGGACTGCGTTGACCTCTTTTAAATATTTATCATTATCTTGCAAACACCCGACTCCAAACAAATCAGGCATCTCCCATAAATTTCATAAATGATATTAATGTCTGAAGTTGTAGAAACGTTGATGATGAAATGAATTAACCCCTTATATTTTCTGAACTCTTCAGATCACGAACTCTGAAGATCTAATCAATATGCCTGCAATTTTCTAATAACTTCTTCAAACCCCAATTACTCTGAAATTTGCTTCCGGAGGAAACTCGCAAATTTCCCAAACGAACAATTGAAGAAGAAATATCTGAAGCACAAACGCGAACCCTGGATGAATTCGCCCACAAGAAGATTTGGGTTTTCGTCCAAATCTTGAAACCTGAACTTGAGGGTTTCCATCCTCTTGTTCTAGAAAGCCGAGCTCAATCTGCAATAAAATAAAATAATCTTCACATAATTGAGAAATGAGCCCTCAACCCCTTTTATAATGCTTTTTAGGTTTTCTTGCCAAAAACCCAATATCACTTTATAACATCATTAATATAATTATTTAATATTACCTTATGATTGCACTTTTTCCGAGGTAACTTTAAATAATTAAATTAATTATTATTTATTATGCGGGAGGGAAAATGGGGACATTACAACTTGTGTGACCACATCTGTTCAAGACTGGAGTATTATTTATTCAGATGGATAATGAGCAAACTGCTGGATTGATTACCAGGTCAGGAATCTATATGTTTCAAGTTCTTGTCATCTGCCAATTACTCTGTACCTGAATATTAATTAATGGGAAATGAGCTAGTTAATTCATCTTTTTTCCCTTTATATTCCAAATTTTTATGAATGTTATATGGAACTTGCAAACCCAAGAATTTACAAATCTGCAATTAAACAAACACTATATGTGCTGCAACTGTTGATAAAGCGTTTTTTGGGAAATGAAGAGGAATCTTGTAAAAATTAGAGGAGAATCTTACAATATAATTAATGTGTGAGCTTGTGTTACATTTGCTTGTATGGTTGATACATGACGAAGATACAATCTCTGACCTTGAAGTGCTGTTTATTCCTATGGTGGGTGACTTGTTTCATCCTGTTTAGTGTCAAAACCAAAATTTTCTTGAGGATTTGGTGAATATTTGGCTAGAGTTGCTTGTATTGCAATGTACCTTCAAATGGCCCTGTAAATAGAAAGTGATGTGTCATTGTCAGTATCTGTAGAGTGCCTCAATTGGTGTCATCCTAGTTGAACTGTGAAGAATAGTGTTATACCACCACTCTACCAAGGGAAGCAATAATTAAGATTTCTTGTAAGAAGTGTAACAATGGAAGTGCACTTTTAAACATTTGTTCAGATTGTGGACGATATGAAAAATTATGTGCCAATTTACTGCCAAGAATTTGTGATGAGCCCTGCTGGCTCTCCGCTCAAAACCCCCAAATTCTTAAGTCTTTAATTGTTTTTTTAGTTTTTTAAAGAAATCTTAATAGACAGAAGAGAAGGGGCGCAGCATATTTTTGCTCATAAAATGAAATTAAAAGCAAAAATTCACAAATTGGAAATACAGAAGCTATTATTATACTGAGACAATTAGAATATGCATAACAGACATACCCGAAATACTCCAGTTATTTTATATAAAGCAATAGCCAGATCTACAGCCGGAAATGGTGAAAACAGGCATAGAAGCACGCCAAGACTCCAGACAAGGCTTCTCCAGCTCAGAAATGGGTCACAAAGCTCTGAATACACTAGCCGCCAAAGATAGATGCTAAAGCCCTCTCAAAAAGAAGGCGTTTCTCCCTTTCAATTCACACGCCTTTCTCAAGGCACACAAACCAAGGCAGCCGTACAGCCATGAACAAGAAGGAAATGAATCTCTGGAAGAAGAATCCCTGAAGCAAGAAGTACGCCACCAAGAACCCCTCAGTTATTATCAAGCACAAATAACTGCATAAATAAAGCTCTGTCTGCAAACTGTAGAACTTCTGTGTGAAGCCCTCAACCGTACGGATTCAACTGATCTCTCACAGCCTCAAACGTACTCAACACTGAAGAGTTTTCCGTTCTTCAATGGACACAATGATCAAACCCTGCTCTCAGGAGAATGCTCAGAGAAAAGATGCACAAGGCAATTCGAAATAATCAAAAGTGAGTTTCTATTGCCAGGAAAAGCCTTTATATGAAATGGCACGCATTTCAAGAAATGTATGGCCTTTCTCATCATTAAAATATTTCAATATTTTAATATATTCCCTTTCAATAGTTTAAGCGCACCTTTTTATAATATTTAAAGTGATTAAAATATTATAATTCCCCTTTTTGACATTTAAGTGATAAAATATTAATAAAGTCAATGTGACTTTATAAAAATGGCGTTTTAAGTTAATAAATTAACTTAATCACTTAAAATCCGTAACATGCTCAAAACTCAGGATAATCTCGTGCCGTCAGAAGCGATGAACTCCTGGAATGCCAACGCTCACTGTGATCTAAACACTGTCCACTGAAAACACGAACAAACAAACTCTCCAAAATGCACCACTGACCCTCTATCCAAACTGGCTAGCCCACAAGGGTCCAATAAAGGGCTAACGCTCTGTTCCCGAGAACTGTCTAGCGAGGGGACATCACAGTCCGCCCTCCCCGAATTTGCTTGTCCACAAGCAAACTCAAAGCTGGATGCTGAAGAACACTGTCACTCTCCCACGTCGCATCCTCTGCCGGTAGATCCCTCCACTTAACCAAGTATTCCCTGATGACCCGCCTCCGAAGATGACGCTCTCTGGAATCCAGAATGGCCTCAGGTATCAAAACTAATTTGCCCTCATCATCCAGGGGTGGCAAATCAATAGAAGGAATTACGTGTTGTCCCAACGCCTTTTTGAGGCGCGACACATGGAACACGTTGTGAACTCTACTGTCCACCGGAAGATCCAGCTCATAAGCCACTTGACCCACACGTCTGACAACTCTGAAAGGTCCATAGTATCGCGGCTTAAGTTTCTCGGAGCCCTTCTTGCGAAGGGTAGACTGCCTATACGGCTGAAGCATCAGGTACACCAAATCATCGATCTCGAAAGACCGCTCTACTCGTCTCTGATCAGCATATTGTTTTTGCTGATTTTGGGCTTTCTGAATATTTTCCCTAAGTGCTCATATATATCCTGCGTATAAAAATCACCAGCACGGGAACTCTACTGTCACTCAGCAATAAATCAAGAAAGCTCGGAAGCGTCATATCCATATAACGCTCGATATGGTGTCATCTGGATGCTCATGTGATGGGTGGTGTTGTAACAGTACTCACATAAGTATAACCACCTCACCCATGCCTTCTGCTGCCCTGAACTATAGTTACGCAAGTACCCTTCCACCCATTTGTTGACGATCTCTGTCTGCCCATCGGTCTGGGGGTGGTAGCTGGTACTAGGGGTGAGCTCTGTCCCACAAAGCTTGAATAACTCCTGCCAGAAGTTACTCATAAATCTGCTGTCCCTGTCGCTAACTATACTGCGAGGTAAACCGTGCAGCCTGAATACCTCTCGGAAGAACAAATCAGCAATCTGAGTAGCCGTGTGTGTAGTAGTGATTGCGAAAAAGTGTGCATATTTCGTCAATCGATCTACCACCACGAAAATACTGTCCTTCCCTTGAGCTTTTGGCAAGCCCATGATGAAATCCATGGATAAACAATCCCACTTCCTCTCAGGAATAGGAAGCGGCTGTAGAAGACCTGCAGGGTATGTGTGCTCTTGCTTGTTCTGCTGACAAACAAGACATTCCCTGACATACTGGAGAACATAGGACTTGAGACCCTTCCAAGAGAATCTCTCCCGTACCTGCCGATAGGTCTTATAGTACTCGGGATGCCCGCCATGGGTGAATCATGCAATGACCTCAAAACCCTGTCCCTCATCTCAGAACCTGGGACCAATAAAATCCTCCCTTTGTAGATGATAAGGTCATCTACAAGTGAATACCTGTCATCCAACACTGATCCATCTATGATGCTAGAGGCCCATGGGTCCTTAGCATACTCTGCTACTATCTGATGTCTCCAGTCTTCTGAGACCAATGTAACAGAACTCAAGTGAGGACGGCGAGATAACGCATCAGCAACCACATTCTGAGTGCCCTTAACATAAGAGATGTCAAAATCGTAAGACTGAAGCTTGCTGACCCATTTTTGTTGTCTCTCATTAAGATCTCGCTGCCCAAGAAAATGCTTCAGACTATTATGATCGGTTTTCACAGTGAACTTACTACCAATCAAGTATTGCCTGAATTTGGCCATCGCATGCATGATAGCCAACATTTCCTTATCATAAATACTAAAACTCCGTTCAGGCCCTCGTAGCTTCCTGCTCTCATAAGCTATAGGGTGTCGATCCTGCATAATAACTGCACCAATACCCTCACCACTGGCATCGCAATGTAACTCAAAGGGTTTAGTGAAGTCCGGTAAAGCCAAAACAGGACACGAAGTCATGAGAAGTTTGAACTTCTCAAAGCACGCTTGTGCTAGTGGTGTCCACTCAAAAGCACCTTTCTTAGTCAAATCGGTTAGTGGCGCAGCATGCCGCGAGAACCCACTAACAAACCGACGATAGAAAGCACACAATCCTACAAATCCCCTGAGCTGTGTCAAAGTCTCAGGTGTAGGCCAATCAATGATGGCTCGAACCTTCTCTGGGTCCATGCTGACTCCTGCGCCGCTGATGATGTGTCCCAGATATAAAAGTTCTGCCATGCCCAAAGCACACTTGGACTCCTTGGCATACAAGGACTCCCTGTCAAGTATACTCAGTACCTCATCCAAGTGTACCATATGTTCTTCCCATGATTTACTATAAACCAGGATGTCGTCGAAGAACACTAAAACAAATTTCCTCAAATGAGGATGGAAAACCCTGTTCATTGTCGACTGAAACGTGGCTGGAGCATTGGTTAACCCAAATGGCATAACCAAAAAATCAAAGTGTCCACAGTGACATCTGAACGCCGTTTTCTCTATGTCCTCTTCTCGGACTCCGATCGTGATAACTGCTCAAATCAATCTTTGAGAAGTAGCAAGCTCCATGAAGCTCGTCTATCAACTCATCTATCCGAGGAATAGGATACTGTTCTTAATGGTTTTCCTGTTGAGCATTCTGTAATCGATACACATTCTAAGTGTACCATCCTTTTTCTTCACCAAAACAACTGATGAAGCAAAGGGTGACTTACTCGGCCTGATGTGCCCCATAGCTAACAGCTCCTGAATAGTCTTCTCAATTTCATCTTTCAGACGCTTGGGGTGCCGGTAAGGAGTAATCATAATCGGTTTCGTGCCCTCCTCCAGCTCTATAATATGCTCAATACCTCTATCAGGAGGCCTGCCTGGTGGAATAGCACTGAATACCTTCGCATGTTTGATTCGAAGTTCCTGCACATCTGGATGGTATGAAGAAGCTTGCTGATCCAACTGTGAAGGCATTAGCTTGCATTCAGCAGCCCACTCTACCATATCATTACGAATCAAACGCTCCATTCTCCGAAGTGAAATCTCCCTAAGGTTGCTGTCCCTGATGGCTTTGAGAACATGGTTTGTGCCATCAATGGTGAACTTCATCTCCATGTCACGCAAATTAAGCGTGAACTCTCCTATTGCATGAAGCCACTTCATGCCAAGAACTAAATCAGTTCCACCCATGTTTACAACATAAAAATCTGCCTTGAACTCAAAATTATTAAGTTTCAAAGGCAAATCAGGTATCATCCTCTCACAATCGAGAGTGTTCCCATCTGCAACCCTCACACGTATGCCTTCAAACTGCTGAGTTTGAATACCCCGTTTCTCCACTAACCGTGAGTCGATGAAATTATGGGTTGCACCTGTATCAAGGAGAGATATGACCCTTTGACCAGCTAGGATCCCACGGAGTCTGAAAGAACCCTCCTTCTGCATGCTGGACATATGAGCCTCCTTAAGTTCTGTTTCCACTGCAATTTCAGCTTCATTTTCTGACTCTTCTCCATCTGTATCATAGATTGGAGCTTGCTGATCAGAAAAATCAGTCAATGGTTCTCCCTCATAAAACCACTCCATGTGCTTGTTTTGTCCTTTTGGTTTGAGGGGGCAATCATGATTAAAGTCATACGGACCTTTACAGTAAAAACAGAGTTTTCTCCTTCTCAAATCATTCATGGTTTCTCGATCTAAAGGGGCTGCAAATTTCTTTTTTTGATCTGTATTTTCAGCCTTCTTTGGATCTGATTTATTTTCCGTGTATGATGTTGTAGGCTTCGAGTTCGAGCTAAAAGGCTTACGAGGTGTAGATAGCTCCATGCTGCGAGCTTTCCTCATTGCCTCCTGTAAGGTAGGTGGATCAAATGCTTTTATCCAACCTTTCATGGGCTCGAATAGACCTTCAATAAATAATATGACCAGCCTTCTCTCTGAGATCCCTGTCACCATAACAGATAGTCTTTGGAATTCACCAATGTACGATTCCAAGCTACCTAACTGTTTCAGCTGTGCTAAATCTCTGAAGAAAAGCTCAGGATCCCTTCTGTCAAATCTCTCTACCAGTCTATCAGTAAACTCCTGGTAAGAGGTAATCCTGTCATGATGAAGGGTAGTCATACCATGAATCCACCAGTCATGTGCTACGCCATCTAGATGAAGTGCTGCAAAGCGAATGGCATCCACCTCAGGCATGGGGCGTAGTGTCAGGAAAGTATCCAGTTTACTAACCCAGGCACGTGCTGTAACTCTGCCACTGCCATCAAAGTGTACTAAAGTTAGTTTGCTGGTTGCCTGTTTAAGATCACTCTGTTTGTGTCTAGGACGCCTGTCATTCCTGTTCCTGGTGTGCTCTCTCTTCTGGCTCATAAACCTGTCAAAGTTAAGGTGCTCCTTAACCCTTGGTGGCAAATTATCCCACTCATCATGCATCGCCATAATATTATCTGCAAAATTTATTTCACCACCCTGTTCAGCTTCTTCCACTTCCTCAGCATCATCTCTGGTGAACGTGGGAAAAGTAGCTCTCTCATAGGTGCGTACTGGATCTATAATCCTCTGTGGCTGTCTATGGATACTGCCATCTCTATCTGAATCCAAACTACGAGCTCTGTTTAATGACAAATTCTGAACATTCGTGCTGAGTTGTTGAAGAATAGTTGCAACCTGCTCTTGCCCTGCAACCATGCCTCTAAGCACGTCTTTGGCTTCTCTGTCCTCATCCTCCCAGTTATTTCTGTGAGAACTTTCTCCAGCCCTGTTCGCCATATTGTCCCAATCTAATTCCTCCTCCTGATCTGCAAACGGAAATGGTGGAAATGGATTCTGGTCGCCTCTTTGATTTCTAGGACCACCTCTGAAATAGGACTTACCAAAACCCTCTCTGTTTGACTTCATAAATTCTCAAACCCCACAAGCTGGCAGGATGTGAGCTCTGATACCACTGTGATGAGCCCTGCTGGCTCTCCGCTCAAAACCCCCAAATTCTTAAGTCTTTAATTGTTTTTTTAGTTTTTTAAAGAAATCTTAATAGACAGAAGAGAAGGGGCGCAGCATATTTTTGCTCATAAAATGAAATTTAAAGCAAAAATTCACAAATTGGAAATACAGAAGCTATTATTATACTGAGACAATTAGAATATGCATAACAGACATACCCGAAATACTCCAGTTATTTTATATAAAGCAATAGCCAGATCTACAGCCGGAAATGGTGAAAACAGGCATAGAAGCACGCCAAGACTCCAGACAAGGCTTCTCCAGCTCAGAAATGGGTCACAAAGCTCTGAATACACTAGCCGCCAAAGATAGATGCTAAAGCCCTCTCAAAAAGAAGGCGTTTCTCCCTTTCAATTCACACGCCTTTCTCAAGGCACACAAACCAAGGCAGCCGTACAGCCATGAACAAGAAGGAAATGAATCTCTGGAAGAAGAATCCCTGAAGCAAGAAGTACGCCACCAAGAACCCCTCAGTTATTATCAAGCACAAATAACTGCATAAATAAAGCTCTGTCTGCAAACTGTAGAACTTCTGTGTGAAGCCCTCAACCGTACGGATTCAGCTGATCTCTCACAGCCTCAAACGTACTCAACACTGAAGAGTTTTCCGTTCTCCAATGGACACAATGATCAAACCCTGCTCTCAGGAGAATGCTCAGAGAAAAGATGCACAAGGCAATTCGAAATAATCAAAAGTGAGTTTCTATTGCCAGGAAAAGCCTTTATATGAAATGGCACGCATTTCAAGAAATGTACGGCCTTTCTCATCATTAAAATATTTCAATATTTTAATATATTCCCTTTCAATAGTTTGAGCGCACCTTTTTATAATATTTAAAGTGATTAAAATATTATAATTCCCCTTTTTGACATTTAAGTGATAAAATATTAATAAAGTCAATGTGACTTTATAAAAATGGCGTTTTAAGTTAATAAATTAACTTAATCACTTAAAATCCCGTAACATGCTCAAAACTCAGGATAATCTCGTGCCGTCAGAAGCGATGAACTCCTGGAATGCCAACGCTCACTGTGATCTAAACACTGTCCACTGAAAACACGAACAAACAAACTCTCCAAAATGCACCACTGACCCTCTATCCAAACTGGCTAGCCCACAAGGGTCCAATAAAGGGCTAACGCTCTGTTCCCGAGAACTGTCTAGCGAGGGGACATCACAGAATTGCAAAGGAACAAATCCAAAAATTGCTAGTGAAAATAGGATCATTGTCATTGACAATGATTTTTGGATTCCCTTGAAGCATTTGTACATTCTCCATAAAGGCGTCTATCGTTGTGCTCATTGATAATGGGTGAGCCAATCCACAGAAGTGGGCTTATTGATGAGCCTGTTGACCACAGCCAAATTAATGTTCATACCTCTGTGGTGAATTTCATGAAGACTTAATCCCTAAATGGACTAGGATTAGGCAAACGCTGAAGTGTTTCCACTGTGTTTGCTCTGTTGGCTAACTAAGCATTTAACCACAAATTTCTGGATGTCTCACATCAATCCTTCCCAAAAATAATAATTTGACCTTAATGTTTGGATGTATCCATAGTGAATAATGGAGAAACATATGAATTTCTTAAGGCTTAGTATTGCAGTTGTGAAGTCTGATGGGCACGATTGGTCTTTATACAATAGTAAATTACCTCTCCAAGCAGTCGTATCTGATGAGTTTGGGTCCTGTTGTAGTTGTCAGAATGAGCTATTGAATTTTAAGATCTCGACACCACTCCACTTGTGTTAATTTGATCCAATCTGGTTGTAGGATGAAATTGCACAGTGAAAAGCTTGTCATTTTCTCGTATGACATTGCAAAGTGAGTTCTCCTACTTGTATCTTGCAGTATGATTGGGTGTTTATGTGAGGAACAAGGGTCAAATCCTTCTCTTTTTCAGCGATGATATGTGATACTATCTAAATATTACAAGGGAGGCATTTTTGTTTCAATTCACATTTTCTTCTATTATGTAGTTACCTAATCAACGCATCATAAAATTCTTACCTCACTAGCAGCTTCCTCTTCCAAATTCTTGGCATTTTCTTGAAATACTTGTAAATATGCTAGATTCAGTCTGCTCTTTTGATTCTGTCAGTTGCCAGGAGGTTGCCTTAGTTATACTTCAAAAATGACTTAAACAACCATGCTACTCAATGGAGTTTGATTTGGTTTTATTGAGGAGGCATCTTACCAACCTTGAAAAACTGGCCAGCACCTAAAGTAAATAATTTTCATACTTTTGCTGTGCACATTTCTGATGTTATAGCATGCTAAGTGGTCTCTACCTCTTTTTGCACTATAGTGTGTTTCATTTATTATATTTAATATTTTATCATGTAATAGAGCTTGTAGACTCCTAGGATGTTCTTGATAGAAATAATAATCAACTTCTTTTCTTCTTACTTGTTCTGTCTATTTTAACTATCTATTTGTTTGAACTTTCTTTTCTGTCCCTTCTCTGCAATGGATAATATGAAGATAAGAAAGGGAGCAACAAAGAACTCTGTTTAGCTTGTTTCTCTGTTAGTGTGATTGCTAAGATGCTGGCTTTAACTTGTTAAATAGGTTTCATCATCAAAGAGTGCCATTTGTAATCCTTGTTTGTGGGACTGCCTGTGTTGGTAAATCTACTATTGCCACACAACTTGCTCAACGGTTGAACCTGCCAAATGTTTTACAGGTTTTTTCTGCCAAGACTTTTATTTTATATTTTATTAATGTCTATTTGGGATTTATTAATGTATCTATTTTGTTTTGTGATTTATTGTCTGAGATGTATTTCATTTCTCATGGGTTCTCTAGGAGAGAAAAAACATAAAGAGGCAAATGATGGTTCCTTATATTCCTTTTCCTGTTATATAATTACAGAAAACTTTTTGCATTTTGTTTTTTTTTTTGTGTGTTGCAGACTGACATGGTCTATGAGCTACTTCGTACCTCAACAGAGTAAGTGCATTATCACCTTTTGCAAATCTGGATTACTGATGTTGCTTGCTTTACACATATGGAAATTTCTTAGTAATTTTATTTTGGTAAGGCAGTTTTTGCTTATAAAAGAATTGGTGGGATATATCAGCTGGATGAAAAGATAATGGAAATTGCAATATCAGTCTGGTCATTTTTATTCAAGGGTTCTTTGATTTTTTCAGTTAGCAATTCAGCAATTCATTATCCTTGCATCCTTCTTTGGATACAATGAAATGGACCCTGAGGTTTTTTGAATGATAATAAATATAAATTAACCTAGGCAGGAATGTTTCAAATGTAAATTAATGTTTTCAACGTTGAAGGATCTGGGTAGCCTTTGAGACTAAGAGCTTTGGCATACATGATATGTTATTTATATTATACTTTACAAATTCAAAGATGAGAGCACATCAGAATTCAGGTATTACATTTACAGAAGTAACATGCACATGAATGGTTAACATGTGATCAATATTTCAAGCATATTATTTAGATACAACTTATTTAGGTAACTCAATAGGATTATCCACAAACATATACCCGATGAGGAATATCCAGAGATGTCCTTCAGGAACTCTACATTGACATCAATATGATTAGATGATCTGTCAAAGGATTCATTTTTGTAATTCAGGACATGTTTGAAGAGGTTTTTGAATAGGGGACAGCCTCCCGGACACTGGAGTGTGCAACAGATGGTATGCAACATTGATGTGCAGGCTTTGGAAGATGGAAGATCCAAAAGTAAAACTGAGTAATTTTAATCATGCGGTGAAATTGTCAGGGCAAAAACAAAATCACTCTTCTGCAGAAAGTGGGGTTTTTGCTCTAAAAAATAGGTCCCATGATGTTCCAGTTTCCAGTTTCTTCAAAATTTTCAACTTCCTATTGCTATGTTATGCTATAATAAGCCAACACAGACATAAATTAAGCTATTAGATGCATGTTATGCATTCTAGAGGGCTGGAAAGGGGGGGTTTAGATTTTATTTTTCCGAGTTCCTGTGACTGTTGCAAGTGCAGCAGCAGCAGAGTTGGGTTCTGAGAGATTTTAAGGCCATTTGAGCTCATATGAGAGTGCTTCATGCTTAGTTATCAAGCCTAAAAGTCTTAGACCAATTAGAAATGCCATTGGAGTAGTTTTAAGTGAGATTCTACTCACATTTGCTGGAGTTTTCAACTTCAGGTGGGTTTCTCCAGGGTTTATCAGTCTTCTACTCTTTTTGTGGTGATTGTTCTCTCTGTTTTCCTGCATCCCCTTCTACATTAATATTTGTTAAAATCAGTTTGGTTGCTCTCTAAGTTAAAAAAATTGTTGTTGAAAAACTAACACATGGGGTGCCCGTTGCAGTTTACTGATCATTCATCATTGGTGATGACTGAGGTGTCTTGACTAGTATCCAACCATTCAACATTTTCTTCTGATATTGGAGTGTCGAATCTGATCAACAATGAACAACCACATGGGATGACTTATGTACACTAGGATTAAACCAATTATATCTTTTTTAGGATGGCCCACAAGGTTTTCAATAAGGATTAAACAACCTCATCATAGTACATCATGAATGTAACAGCCCGACCCTTCGGTAAAATTAAAATTTTCATAATTTACATCCTACAAGTATGTAAACGTGTTAATCATGTCATTGCAATAGAATTTTTCTTTTTCTTTATTGACAAAACATGAACAAATTGCCATATTAATATACAACAAAGATTCCATTTCAATATAATAACTTCACAAGTACATGAAACAAGATTACGTACCTTAACTTACATAGCTCCAATGAGCTTTAGAACAAATAGTTGTAAGAAGGTCCAGGAATCCGTCCTTTCAAATCTTGGTACATCGGCCGCTTGCTGAGGAGGAGAAACATCACTCGGGCGCTTTTCCGCCAACCACGGACTTATAATGCGGTCCCCCGCACGATCATTTTGCAATGAACGACCCTCCCTTCGAAGAAGAGATTGGTTGGGTAACCTTTAACGACTACCAACTGGACATAGTGCTGTGATCCTACAAAGCTAGATTCCGTGCAACCGGCAATTCTTGAACTAGGATGTATTTCGGGATCACGACGAACTGACAGTGTAGTACTACAACTAAATGGTTCCATACACTACTTTGGCCAAAGTGTTTACATTCAATAAAGAATGCAAGTCATTTGTCATATACACTAGCCGGGGTCAATTTGACTTAAGGCTTCCTTACTTCTACGCGTAGGTTAGTCTATCGGGGTATCCGTACCCTAGACTTCCTACAACAAGTTAACTACTAGAAAGGAGAACAATTTAACAAGTACTCACAACTATCTCCCTTATACGGGACTTTCTCATCCTAAGAGCTTTTAATAACTTGACTAAGTTAATCTTTAACTAGTTGTGATCGGTAACTTATTAAATACCCTCAATTCATCCCCTAGTATTAAATAGTTATGTACAAGCATATACTCCATATATGGAGCCAATACAATAATGCAATTTTACTCTTCAATGGACCAGTAAATCCGTCTATTAATTAATATAATTTACTCTTCAATGGAACAATAAATCCGTTTACCAATTAATGCAAGAGTTAATAGTATAGAACATGCATTAGCCTTCCTATTTCCCAAATTTTCCACTTGTTTAATGGTTCAACAACACTTCTATATTTAAAGCAATCTTTTTATAAATTCTTTCAAAGTTTACCATAAGGAACGACCTTCATTCCCTATTATGTTTCAATGAAAGTGGACTTTTGTTTGTAAACTCTTCTAGACCAAAGAAGAATAGCAACTTCATGAAAAAGTAAAAGAGTTAACATGCCTGAGAAGAGCTTTCCACATGTGTTGATTCAGTGAGAATTTGCTACACCTATAGCCTCCAGCCAAAGGACTTCTTAGCAGATTAAAAGCTCACTCTACGAAGGATGAACACTCTCCAACTAAAAACTTTCAGCAACTCTCAGTCCAGTCTCTAACTCTTCCTCAGAAATTAATTACTTGCTACAGCTGAAAGTAATCTCAACTTCTTACTGTGAACTTAGAAGTGAAGAAGAAAATAACAGGGGATGTCTCTCAGCAATTGGTAATATACTGTTCTTAGAAAATATGTAAGGTTTCTCTCAGCAATTGGTAATATACTGTTCTCAGAAAATATGTAAGGTTTCTCTCAGCAATAATAAAGCTTACTCACAGCTCAAACAGGGAGAGTCACAGTAACTGGTAAATGCTGGTAAAAATTCACAGTATCTTTCACTCTTAGCAATATAAAATAATTTAACCAAAACAGGGAATGACTATAGAAGCTAAATAAAATGACAAACTCAGATTCTTCAAGTCATGAAACCTTGAATGGCTGGGCGTCCATTTATAGGCCTGAAGTGCAACGGATTTCCTCTTATGAAGGCATGCCAAATGACAACAAAGAGCCCAGATATAGTAAAAATGATACCTGGCGGATCTTTAAACCCTAAGTCACCAAAAATGAAGGTGATTCGACTTCCTTTAAGCCAGCAGATCATGAAAAATTCAACTCGAAACTGTAAAACGCCACCTACAGGTTAATGCGTATTTCAACAGGTAGAAATAAGTGTTAGTTTAATGAGAGACTAATTCTTAGGCCGGATGGCGTCCACACACCATTTTTAGCGAATTTATCTCAGTCGTTTTTGGTTGTTGTGGCCCTAGTCGCGCGATTTCCTGCGCGTTTTTCTTTTTCTCTGCCATTTTTTTACGGCTAGGCTTAAATTTCAAATTTTTGCTCAATAAAATTTTAATAAAGTTCGATGTCAAACTTTGATGCATTTGGCAATAATTTGAAGTATAATAATGAAGCCAAATAATTCCACGCGATGAAGTATTTTTTTTTTTTTTGTTTTTTTTGTTTTTGATCCGTAAGGTGATGATTTTATATATATAAAGAGAAATATACATTCGTCTGCTATGCAGGAATGATTACATTGATGCTCTTCAAATAGCCAAAAAACAAACACTGAAGAGTTCAACCAGTTTCGTATTGGAAGCACCGAACAAAGCGTATACACATAGTCATCCTTCAACAAAATTTACAAAAAACTAAACCCTGGTTCGAAGAAGCTGCAAGTATCAAGACAAAACTAAACAAAAAACCAGAGAGACACCAACCCGTAGCCCACTGAGTTACCAGAATCCATTTACCTCTGCAAAACAGACGAAAGCTTCCACCCAGTCCGTTCCGACCACCGACACTAACTTCACTTTTTGCTTCAAAAACTCCACTGCCATTTCTGTCAGCTTGCTATGTCTAGATAAATCGGGGCCTTTAAGGTCCAGAAGAAAAGGGTAAATCTTGACCGCATCATCCGAGTCCCACATAGAAGTAAGGTCCGTAGGGCGCGGTATGCCTTTACCCAAAAGAGCCGCTTTCAGAGTAATGTCGATGCCTCCGAGCAAGTCTTTCCGAAACATTCGCAGCATTAATTCTTTAGCCATTGTCTTCGGGGTGGCAATATCCAAGAGCGATGCGAGAAACCTAGATGAAAGTTGGGCGTTGTCTCGAGCATATTCTTTTCGCTCTAAATGTCCCTTTCCAAGAACCATCTTCACTGCTGCAACCGACACCGGGTCGTCCTCGAGCAGGATGCGTTTTAAACGCTGGTCCGTTACCTCCTGAAATGCGATTTGTCTTTCCGTTGCCATTAAGGAGACAGGAGTATCGACACCAAAGGATTCAAGCCCTTCCGCCGATATGATAATGGTGAACTTCGATTTTGATTGCCTCTCCATTGCCACAGATATGACCGGTGCACCCTGCAAAATATACACAAAGGCAAAAACCAAAGAGCCGAACCTAAATTTAGGAGCGGACATCATGATATTAATAGAAAACCTTAATAATGATCCGCCAGCCATCTTATACGGAACCAGATTAATGGCGTTACAAAACTGTCCTTCGCATGAGTAGAAATGCTTCCCCAGTCACTTCAACTTAGATCTGTTATCAATGCAAGTTGTGGTGATTACCACGCGGCACGTTCGCGCCCAGAACAAGGACTACCGTGCGCTACGTGTCCCTCAGTCAGCTTCGTGATAACAAAGCCCAACATGCCTCTAAACCCACTCCTTAAAATTTGAATTATAGTGCTGCCAATTAACCCCTACCATAAACCTCCGCATTCCGCTAAATTTAGCCGGTTGTCTTGATTGCTACAAGCCGAGCCCGATTGTCACCCGTCCGTCCCATCCTCCACCTCACGACCACCTAGGCACCCAGTGTCTGTGTGAGGGGCGGAGGGGGAGCCCACCCATACTCCCACCACGCGATGAAGTATTTTAATACTTAGAGAAAATCGCGATTCTATTCTTTTCTATGATTTAGTCTTTCTTCTTAAAAATAAAATGTTTAATTTACATTTCACTTGACTTGTAAATCTTTTGTTTAAATATATTTTATATATTCTATTAAAATATTTATATAATATAGTTTTTGTATAATTATTTAAATTATTAATTTAAATAATATCGTATACATTTTTAAACTATATTATATTGATATTTTAATATAATATTAAATATATAAAAATACTTGTCTTTATACCTATACATATATATACATTTACATTATACGTTTATATACTTGTGCACCAGTCAATATTATATGTAAACCTGTATATGTATAAATTCAGAGGCAAAATATCGTTAACATATATAATTCCTTCATCATGTTAGCTGTGGGTATGTATACTTGTATATATATTTATATATATACTATACGTATAAGTATCCATAAATACATTTATATCGACGCACACGTATGGCATATCCATCTGCTTAATACGTTTGTATCGACATGAATGTACTTATGGGTACTTGTACACATCGTATTCGTATGTATATATGTACAAATACACATATCCACCTCTAACCAGAACTATTACTTATAAGGTTATACTGGCAAGCATCACTTATTTACACATTCAGAAGAAGACACGACTCCTAATGATACTAGACAAGCCTACGGATGACTTACCTTTAACCAGAACAATGACTCAGCTTACTCAGTTCTATGGTTTGTGTGTGTATGTCCAGTTGGTATCCATTACTGTTTACCCGACCAAGTTCTTCCCCGAGTGATATCTCTCCTCTGCCTGGAGGTACGAACCTGCTTCCTGCACACCATGTCACGACAACGGGAATCATATGCTCAAAACAAAGCAGAATACATGAAACATTTCAAAAGTTAGATTATTCATAAATCAATAACCTTATATTCTCCTTTATGCAGTATTTCACCAAGAATAACATCAAATGAAACAACATTCATATTGAAAACGAGGTACAAGCATCATTAATTTACCTTCAGAATTCACATTTACTCTATCTAGTAATGGTAAATTGTAACGTCTCAATTTGGGATGTAACAATGAATGATACAGTAATTGATGGTTATGACTATTTCTTGATTAGTATCAAACCATTAATATCTTCTTAGGATGACTTAGAAAGCTTTAAGTGAGGGTTAAACAATTCATGAAAGTACATCATTAATGATACAGTGGTCAGCAGTTATAACAATCAACATGACTATATTCAATAGTCAACTATGACAACATTCAAAACTAGCAAACAAACTGTATTTATTTCTCTATTCAATCAGGTACAAGAGCCAAACAACATTTAATCTTTTGTAAGAAACATTGTACAATAATGAAACTAATAACCACCATAATGAAGGGATGCGACAGTTGGTCTTTCAACCACTGTCGGCATACTATATGTATTCGAGTCATGTAGTTAGGAGTTACTGTTGCTATGATTATTAATGTTTTGATTGTACTGGCATATATTCTATCAATAAAGACAAGTAAAGACAAGTATGATTATTCTGTGCATTATCTTCTAGTATGTATGTATGTTCTTAAGTTATTTCCGTTTACTCTCATAGTATGCTGGAATTCATCCCAGTGAGTAAACAAATAACTCTGAAATATGCCTCACTTATCTATATTACTCCAAAATGCATTAATGTTCAAACAGCAACATTTATGTCTTAGGATTGTACTTTAGACTTCAATATTTTACCTAATATGACGAACCCTAATTGATTTTTTCTCAACACTAGTAAACCTAGAAAATCTGCCTTACATCTGTTCAAATAACATTAGACCCTAATAATGCAGGTTGGGTTCACAAATGAAGACAAATTGTAGATTAGATATTTATCCCTAAACTGATGAGTTCTGATTTACTTTCACAAATTTACTTCAACCTTAATATCCAGATTAACAAATGAAGATGCTAGATTCTAGATAACACCATAAAGCCCCCCTTTATATATATATTTTAAACGTGTTTGAGATGCATTTGGCTTACCAATACACAAAGTTAATATGTTGCACAACAATTGATATAGCTGCATAAATTGTTATGCATAGGACCCACAACAAACAACAAAATGATACAGACTTGGTGCTATAAAATTACATGAAACCAGTCCGAAATACATTACAATGCTGCAATAGAAGCCATAACCATTTGACAATATAGTATTCTCTCCCATGACAACAAGGATGTCATGAACTTGTGAACTTGTGTGATCAGGCAAAGGGTTTTTGTCCTTTGCTTTGTGAAACCAAAATGGTTTCCATCCTTTGGATTCTGCAAAATTTAAGGGTCGTCATCCTCATATCTGATTCTTTGAACATTGGTTCTTAGAACAATGTTGTCTAGGGTTTCGGTTAGAGAATAAAGCATTATCCTCTTGAACAATGAACAACCTAGAATATATCTTGTTTGGCATATTTGAATGGCTCGAAGAACAAATCCGTGGTTGTTGGTCCTTAATGTCATTAGCATTAATGGTGTCCTTTGATTTGTGCGTGCAAGGTACAAAAGAGCCTGCAAAAACCTTTGAAACAATGACCAACTTCAACCACCACATTAATGAGATATGATTGTTATCATGCTTCAAATTGCAAGTACACATAGATCTACACCCTTCATTTTAAATAATGTTTTGTGGTGGGAGAATCCCTTCTAAAGAAGTCGTGGCATTCCATTTGGCCATTAATGGCACTCTTAGCTGTGCAAGGGTTAGGTAAAAATGATAAAGAAAAAAGGCAGGAATGCTAGAGTTTGGGGATTAAAGATATTTCCTGACTCTTACTGCTAGTCAGGGATCAAGGTTGGGCAAGAGGCATGCCGGGATGGTAAAGTCTGACATTTCAATAGGAATAAGGAAACAACGGGGTTTGGCAAGAAGGCATACCAAAACAATTAGCTTCGACACTTTGATAGTTTGCGTACACTTAGGGAATTTAACATACCTCCATACTTAGAACTTTTTGGGACCTTAGGTAGGTATATGGAGAACGAAAAGGGAGTGCACATACGTAAACTTTGACCAAGGAAGACACTGGAAATAAGAATTTTTCCTTTGGCCCACACACAAAATATTGAAAATGGGACATTACAAACGTCCATACGCAAGACATAGAAAAGAAGTGATTTTGAAACATTATTTGTGCTTGGGAAAACAACAAAGTTTTTTAAAGCTAAAACTTGACACAATGTGAAAATTTTGTATGAGTACAACACTAAGTAGTAGCTTTGTATATGACTTAACAATTTACTTCTTGGAATTGTGTGTCTGTTCCTTGTTCAAGTTGTTAGTCCTTCAAAATCTTGTTTGAAATGAATTATTGGTCTTTGTTTTTGCCGATAGGTGGTTGTGCTCGTTTGTGCTTAGATAGTTTCCTTTCATTCATACTCAAAAATCTTTTTTGCAATGTAGGATGGTTAATAGTATGGTGAATGTATTGGAGGAAAAAACATAGTCAAATAGTTATTTCCTCTATGCAAACCCCCCTCAGAAAATCTTGTATAGTGTGCATATTTTTGTATCTTGTCTATACTTAAAATGTTTAGTCTAGGCTCAGCTTAACTTAGGTTTAGGTTTAGTTTAGGTCTTAGGGAGCTCTTCCTCCTAATGTGAAGAATGGTTATACCATACACACTATTCTGTTATGTGTTGTGTTTGCAAAAGAGAAATTAAAATGCTAACACTTTGCAAGGTATAAAAAATGATTAGTTTGTGAAGTATTTTTTATAGTTTTTGAAAATTTCTTATTTTAGAAGTTTTTGTTACTTTAATGTTTTTTCAACTTGTTTAACTTATAACTACACTTTTTCATAAGTAAATTTAATTATAGTATTAAAATGAACTATATCCTCTGAAATTTTGCATTCATACTCGTCATGAATTTATAGGTTATCGTGTCAAAATATTTGTTTCACTTATGCTTCTATATCATGTCTTACAGTGCTCCACTGGCTTCAACACCAATTTGGGCTAGAGAATTTAGCTCTTCAGAAGAGCTTGTTACAGAATTTTGCAGGGAGTGTCGAATTGTTCGCAAAGGTAATTGATGGTATCAAGCTTGTAACCTATAGATTGCAAGTTTTTTAATTTATGGTAACCACTAACCACTAGTTGTCATATATTTGATGTTGTTATGTTCAAGGTTCAGATTTCTTGAATGCAATCTGTTCATTTAATTGTTGATATGCTAAAAGCAACTTTGCATCTTGTTTTGATGAGTTTGTTTTTTAGGTCTTGCTGGTGATTTGAAAAAGGCAATGAAGGATGGAAAACCTATAATAATTGAGGTAAAGGGAAGAGCAAATGTTACTGAAGAAGAATCTCTGCTGTTGACATATCTATTCTAAATACAGTTCCAACCAATTCTTCTCATACCTAGAATAGCTATGTGAGTTGTTAGTATAACTCACTTTTATTTTAGCATAACAATTATTATTATTCTAACCTATGTGAACACTAACATAATTTCCTAACTCCCCTGTTAGTGTGAACATGGGAAGAAAGTACATCACATGAACTGAAAACAGAGTCGTATGCCTATGCATACTTTTAGGTCTGCATATTGCTATCTGGATTTTGCTGCACATGATCACCTACATACGAGAACTTATCTCGCTTTCACCTCCAATGAACTCATCATCGGCCAACCACACTTCCAATAAGTTTGACAGTCAGAGGATTTCTGTTGTGAGCAGCTCTCCTATACAATTGTTTACATATTGATGATGTCTACATTCTCCTCTTTTCAAACTTAACACTTTCAACTGCAGTAAGCCCAACTCTTGTGGCTCATGATCGTGCTTCAAATGAAAGGCATCTCTCATCATCCTTTCATGGTTTTTACACAGGTTTACCACAAACCTGGACATGAACAAGAACACACTCATCTGTTCACCTCACATGGTTTTCTAGATTACCACTAACCATTTCAAGATCCATGAATTGCATTACACTAGTACTTTTGTTCAATACAATATTTTACACCAGGAGGTTACATAAGGAAATAATACACATGTGAATATTAATAGCACTGTTGTTGATCGTGTCATTCGATCTCCAACAACATAGGAAATTTCCATTGACAATG
>VDFB02230371.1:0-16323 GCA_007258455.2 Sequoia sempervirens | reverse complement strand
TAAATAAATTGTTGAAATCCTACAAAAATTTCCCATACACCACTTGTAATGATGTATTTACCTTAAGTTCTTCAATAAATTTTTGCATGCAAACTTTGCTTATGGTGAAATGGAGTCCCACTAAATGGAATTTTCTCCCACCAAACACCTAAGCAAGTTGTCAAAACTTTGATTGAAAATATCTATTCGAAAATTAATTTGGGAATGGTGTTTAGGACTATATTTGATCCTTGTACCTAATGTTGGAGCCTAAAATTTCATGCAAATTTTAGGTTCCCATATTCAAAATTTGATTTTAACACTTAGGAGTACAGTTGAAAAATCTGCTTGAATGGCTCACTTTGAAAAATCACAGAATGAAGTTAGTACAGTTTCAAGTGAAATCACTTTGCAGACGTGTTCATCTATCATATGGGAGTATCTTTGCAAGTTTTCAGCTTCATACGATTTGATTTGACAAAGTTTCATAGTGACAAGTTGAAAGGTTTTTGAAAAAATCTGTTGTACAATGAAAATTTCGTTAAAACTGTCAACTTTGAGGGTCACTATTAAGCCAATGGATGTTGATCATAACAAACTGATTAGTGCCTTCGATTCTCTACACCAAAGTATACTTCCATGTCAATTTTCAAGGCTTTAGGACTTCGTTTGATATTTTTCCAAGATCAAATCCAAATGTATTTTACACAGTTTGGGAACTGCATTTCCAGAACAGCTGCAAAATGGTCAACTTTGATGTTTGATATTTCATGAATGAAGATGATTGGTGAAAAAATATCTTGCACACATGTTCACCATGCCTAAATAAGATAATATCCAAAGTTATAGCTTCTCAAGATCACATTTGATATTTTTTGAGAAAAGGCAAATGGAGGGTTTCAATTGAGCTTGACAGTGATAATTTTCAGAAAATGCTAAGTAAGCAACTTTGGGAGTTTATAGTTTGCAATTCTGACAACTTCATGCCAAACCATTTGACAAGCATACTCTCCTATCACAACTCAACATATATGTTCATTTTCATGGTTATTAGAGAAGTTATGATATGCTTTTTAATTATTTTACAACTGCTCTCGGGCTAGATTTGGTGCACCAAAAAAGTTGCAAAATTTGAAATTCTAAGGGTGACCTAGTTGATTTTTTGGCCTCAAATGTTTCCAATTTCAATTTCGTTCAATGATTCATTTGGTGCATTAAATTAAAAATTCATTTTTCTCACTACATACTCTAGCAGGGTCAGTTTACAAAGTACTTCGATTTGGCGAGCTGTTCAAAATCCGTAGAAACCCACTTCCAAAATAATTGATCATGGTCCCTTACAAATTTTTGTGGCTCCAGGATGCTCCATGTGCCTTCGGTGGAATTACTCTGTTTTCTCAGCAGCTGGAATTAAAATTTTCCTATGTGCTAAAGTTTGAGAGGCATAATTTAAAAAAAAAAAACATTCAATATGTTTTAAAATAAATTTGGGACAATTTTAAAACAAATTTAGCACCCTCCAAGTACATGTTACTCTTTTATGTTGGCATAGCAATACAGAGGTTTTTAGCTTCACTCTTCAAAAGCAAAATGTATTGCTGATGAGTTTTGTCGGGCTATATCAGAATCAAGGAATAAACATTATGGTATCACATTCCCAAATCCCATGGATAAAGGATTTTTGCAGTGGCTGATTACCTAAAAAAAATCACACAGGGAAGAATGGATTTTAAGTGCGAAAAGGAATGGCAAGATGAAGATCAGGCTGAGACCAAGCCTCAAAAGAAGACTTTTAAAAATTAATTCACACTGCCTATTACTCTAGTGATTGCATATGTTGACAATGATGGCACTATTGAGTTCTTGATCTTGATACAAGATGAATGAAATGAACCAAACAGTTGGATCTTAAAAATATTGTGCCCATATCTGTTTGTCTTTTACAATGATTGTAATGGCTCATGGAATTTAAAGAAGCAGTATTTGAGAAGCATGAGACAAACACACATATAACTCTAGGTATTTCCCACACACCCACAAACAACCCAACAAAAAACCCTAAAATGAATATTGCATCAGTAAGAGAATGGTGGTCGGAGTGGATATTTAAAATATTGAGATTGTAGAGTAATAAAATGATTTATTCAATGAAGGTGAAGGTGAATATTTTCTTTGTGAGGTAAACTATTTTCACTAAAAAATGAAATATTTTTAAAAAGGGAGTTATAAGGTAAATAATTGTTTTACTCACAAATGCACAAAAGGTGAAAATTACAAAATTTTATAGTGGAAGATATAATATTTTTTTCACCAAGGGAATTACTAGCGGCCAATCGGTGATTATTCCAAGAAGATATTTGTTTAAGTGAGAAATACAAATACAAAAGGGGGGATATTATTTTCACAGGAAATTAGATGTAATGAATCAAAGATAAATTTCACAAGGAAGTAAATAAAAGAAGGAATTAACAAAGATGATTATTTTTACCCAAGGAACGTGGTGAAAATATATAACGAGTAAAATTGAGCGTGAAAATTGCTACCAAAGTGAAGATAATAATAATTATTGAGGTTAGCTTTTACGGGAATGCAAAGACAGAGAAGTTAAAGTCAGTGGAAGGTTAATTGATTATTTTTCCAAAATGATGAAGATTAATTAAAATATTTAATTTTCCAAAGAGCAACTAATTAAATATTTTATTTTTCCTAAGCATTGCACCAAAAGGAAGAGTTGTACCAAACAAATGTTGAGAAGAGTCATAACCCTAATATAATGTATATAGATAAGATGAAATAAAATCATCATGGATATAAGTAGGTTAGGTAGTTGGATAGGGTGAACTGTTGCCGAAACAAAATATCATGATGTATATTGCAAAATCTTTTAAAATTATATAATGGAGAAGAATACATAAATTTGGTGAAATCCTTTCTTGGTATTCAGTTGTTGAGATGCAATTATTTACATTTTTATCTGGTTGTCTCCAACTTGAGGTCTTTTAATCATTTAAATCAGTATATCAAGTATATTTCTGATTTATCGAAATGTATTCCCATTTTGTGTGAATTAATCAATTGGTGTCTGCAAGTCAGATTTAAATTCTTTTAGATGAATCATAGTGATTTAAAGATTTCTTTTGGATAATTGAAGAAGAACCTGGTAAGAAAATATTCCAGCACAATTTATGCAAGTCATAAATTTAGTGAAGTTTTATGCAAGACATAGAACCTCATTCTCAAAGTGCCTAGCAACTAGAGTTAAGCCAAAAAGGGGAAACACATATCATTTACCTCTTGACTCCATTAGCCCAACAAAAGTAGGAACTGGTCACACCAATTCCATTTTATAATTTTATAAAATATTATTCAAACATTCACATCTTACATTTCACTAGGAGTAGTTAGCAAGCTTTCATTTATTACACTTTGTGCCATTGTAATAGATCCATCAAATCAATCAAGTCACAACTTCAAGTCTGCCTCATTCACACAAGTATACCTGCCTAGGTCTGGCAACACCTGAAGAGAAGAAGGTTCAAATCATTTGGCCATGTATGTTACCCTAAAGCGTACCAATAGTTTGGCAACCTATTGAAGTATTTTACCTGCATTTTTGAGAGCTAACACCTAACTTTTTCAAAGTGTTCATAAAAAATGACTAATAAATTAGATATATGTATCATAAGTAGTTCATACAACACATACGAAGGCCAAATATTTCTTTTAGCAACACATACTTCATCAAGAACATTAGGAGAGAGAAAAAGACATACTGTAGAACTTTAGTAATATCTCTCCATTATCAGACATGCTTCTAATCCTCATTTAAATATATCATTATAAAAATAATTTTGATGACAGTAATAGTGCACTATACAACTTTCTTGGCATGAAACAAGGCATGACATCCAACCATAAACTTCAATAAGCGTAAGATAAGGCATGACAACTAGTCATGAACTTCAAAAACTCTTCTTAGATAAGGCATGACATCCAACCATGAACTTTAACAACCCTTCAAAATCAATGACAACCAATGCCAAGGACTACCAATCTTCCTTACTTCTCAAGTCCTGACATCAATGAAAACAAACAATAAGTGTTGACATCAATGACAATAGATGCCAACAATCTCCCACAAATCTCCTCAAGTGCTGACATCAATGAAAACCAACAATTAGTGTTGACATCAATGAAAACAACTGCCAACAATGACAAAGATTAAAAAATAATGTTGTTTTTTATTATCAAATCTTCAAAGTCTACAACATCTTAAAAAATAAACTAAACAAGCCAAAACATTGTTACAGGCAAGATTTTTCAATCAATAATTTCAAATCAAATTCAAGAGTCTTGAAATCAACCACTAATAGCAACTTATAAAGCAACAAATCTCTGATAATACCCTCCAAGATATCCCAATCATACTGATGCAGGAGCATGTAGGGTATAAGGAAATCTTGCATCACAAAAATATTGCTATTTTATTTTGTTATTTTCAATAAGGGGCTAATGTTTGTGGAAAATAAATATTTTAATTTGCATCATTGTAATTTTCCCTTATGGTGATTTACAAATGTAATTTTTGGAGGAAATATGCTTTAGTAAAAGTTTCAAAGGCATTTAAATTGGAATATTCAATTTGGGGTGTCCAATTCTAGGTGGGGACCACTTTGCATGCATGTTGTTGCATGATCATTTGCATACTTTGCATGCATTTGCATGTTGGGGCCACGAGATTTCCATGTTGGTGCATATCCATATTTGGAGCCATCGAAACCATCGAGAATCAATGCAGGTGTCATTGTTGACCAAAGATGATTGGCCAAAATATAGGCACCCATGTGAGGGATATGTGAATAATTAAGTGTTATATTTTATATTTTTAATCTCCTCAAGTTGGGCATGATATTTCTTGGAGGTTTTGGTAGGTTGTTTTGAAAAACATCAATGGTTTTCCTCTCACACTCTCTTCTATATTGATGATTGTTCATTTGGAGAAGTTAGATTTTTGGAGTTGAAGTTTAGCATAAGAGGATGCTACTAGATTTTCTAGAGGATTGCCACTCCAATTTTTTACATATTAAGTAAGCAAGACCATATGATGAGGAATGTGATGTAATTTCATTTTATTTCATAGGTAATAGAAATCCTATGCTTCCTTCTTACATTCGTTTTGTGCAATTTGTGGTGTAGTTGTTTGTTTCAAATTTGGATGGAGGTGTGTATTTTCTTAGAGAGAGGAAGAAGGCATTTTTATTGTAGTTTTGAAAGTGTTTGAATAACATAAAACAGACTTGAAGGTTGCAGGTTTATTGCAGCAGTGATTTCCATTGAAGGTTGCAGGTTGAAGGAGCTAGAACCTTGTGAAAGAAGTTGGATTGAAGGAGACCATTTGTATTTTGATTGTTGTTGTTATATTTCAATCTCATATCATATTTGTAATGATTTACAGCAACCCATATGGCTGCACACAATTTAATTCTAGATATGTTTTGTAATCCATAAATTTTAAAGAGATTTGAATGAATAAAGAAGGAATACTTGTTGCAAATTTTTTATTGTTGCAAATAAATTTCTGAGTTGTATTGAACATGGTTGTGAGTTTGTCAATGAGGGTTGGTTTCCTTCTACATCATAGACTTCACCGGTATTTCTCTTCTCAAACTCTTAATTTTTCTCCCATTTCCTTTATGTTATTTTCTTTTCTCACTTGGACGTGGTTATCACTATTTAAGTTCTTGCATTCTCATCCACTCCCCTTCATTCCCCTCATTAAACCCCCTTCATTCATTTCTGGCAAGAAATTTGAATTCTTTTCTAAAATTATCCTCCATCATTTCACTCCACTCCACTACTAGACATCTATATCCTTTTCCCTCTTTTATTGTTGAAAATTTTAAATTCCAAGAGGTCTTACATGATGCCAAATGTGTGAAAAGTGCCTTGAGATCATGCCTATAAGACCAAAATAAAAATTCACAACAAAATAAAATAAAATAAAATGCAATTCTTTTGTGTGAAAAGTGCCTCGAAATCATGCCTATAAGACCAAAATAAAAATTCACAATAAAATAAAATAAAATATAATGCAATTCTTTTGTGTGGTGCCATGTGCAATAAAATATATTATTTTATATTGCATTATTTTATTTTTATTTTTTTAGACTATAGGAATTATATCACATTCTTTGATTTTTATTTTTTAGACTATAGGAATCAGGTAGTGTGCTTGGTAATTTTTTTTGTAAATTTTTTTCACGTGACCAATGACACTGGTGCAACACGCCCTCTGATATCACTAGGACGGAGGAGAGACTAGACCTCATGACCTCTTGCCTACAATAGGATGCTTTAGCCAATCAAGCTAGGCCCTCTACCCCTTGCATTCTTTTATTTGAAGTAAATATGTTTTTATTAGATTTTTCACAATCATGATTAAATATTTTAAAGAAAAATATATTTAAGTAACAATTAAAAGGTTTAATTTTAAACATGTGAATATTGATAATATCAAGATGAAGTTAACTATGATAGATTAAATGTAAATCTTAACTTATTAGAATCAAAATTATTTTCTTAACAAATTTGAAAAATAAATTAAATAATGATTAAATTAACAATCATTTAATTTGTATGGATGGTTGTGCAAAGAAGGAAGAGAGGTCTTCCTAAGCATAATCATTCCTTTCAGTCCCTTGTAAAGTTTGTTCATGGTGGTCAAAAAGTTGCTCATGTGGTTTAGCTTTGCTTTTCCCACTGTTGTTTGATGTTGTCTGGCTATTGTTCTTCATTGTATATCTTTGGTGCAGTTATTTGTATCTTCTATGGTTTTAGGTTTCTGGTTGTTGTTGATTGTCTAGTGTTATATCTTTTGAGCACCATTTTGTACCTAAAGTTGTAAAGGGTTTCGGGTCCCTTCAAAACCTGTTTTTCCCATATAATCAAAACAATCATTTAATTTGTAACATTTATAATAAATTAATGGGTGGTTATGACATACAATTTATGTTTGATAGAGAAAGGGAAGATGAGTGGCCTTGGAAAGGTAGCTCTTCTAGTTGTTTCTCAGTCAAAAATTCTTATGAAGAACTAGTGAAGCCTCAGGTTGTTGTCCCAAACCATTTCTAGGATAGGGTGTGGCTAAAGAACCTAGTTCCCAAAATTATCTATTTCTAGTGGACTGTGGCTCATGAAAAAATTCTCACTATTGACAATCTGGTTAGGAGGGGTTTCCATTTGGTTAATAGGAGCTCGCTCTATAAATAGGAAGAGGAGTCAATTACTCATATTTTCTTTCACTGCCAATTTGCAAGGGAAGTGTGGTCTTGCTTCTTCTTCTTATTGTTGTCCTCAGATTGGGTGTTTCCTAATTCAATGAAGCTTTTTATTGAAAGTTGGTCAAATTGCCCCTTTCACATAATGTAAACGTTGACCTCTGGAACCAAGTTCCTCCATTTGTCACCTGGGGTTTATCGAAGGAAAGGAATAATATAATATTTAGGGACGTGGAGAGAAGTAGTTGGGAGGTTAGTCTAATTATAAAAACCCAGATTAAGGAAAACATTGAGGCTGGAAGATACACCTTCTCTAAAACCTGGCCTAACTACAAAGAAATGAGGATTAAACAAAATTGGGTAATAAGGAAGGATGTAACCAAACTCAATTTTTCAAAGATGCTTAACAGAATGGCTACTGTATGGAGCCCTCTACAGGAAAATTGGATAAAGTGTAACTTCGATGGGTGCTCAAAAGGCAACTCGAGACAAGTTGGAGTAGGGGGTCTAGTAAGGAACCATAAAGGTGACTGTATTGTGAGCTTTGGAGTGAATATGGGTGTCTATTCTAATAATAAAGCTGAAGCTATGGCCGCTCTAGGAGGTTTCAATACTCTAAAGGAGTTGGGTTATAAAAATGTCATAATTGAAGGTGACTCTAAGCTAATTGTGGACATTCTAAATGAAGAATTTGTGCCACCATGGGAATTAAAAAATATAATAGATAAATGCCAAGTCATTAAGAATTTTTTTAACAAATGTAGGGTGCAACATGTGCATAGAGAAGGAAATAAAGCTACTGACTATTCCGCCAATGTGGCGCTAATTGTAGGGGATGGACCCAATGGACTAATGGCAACATGTCGAAGTCTTTAAGAGACTTAATCCTAAATGAAAAATTTTAAAATGAATATCATATGCAAAAATGAAAGGTTGGTTTTATGTGGGAATAATTAGTACTAAGTGGTGCCTTTTGGCTTTCTATGTAATGATGGAATTTGGAGTACGGGATTGTATTAGATGGTCTCGACAGGAAGTAATTTTAATAATTCTTCTTTTAAGGAGGTGACCAAAAATCACATGAAGTTAATGAAATTGTTAAGGGATGCCATTTCTATTAATGTTGATTTTCCTTGTGTCAGCTATTCTTGCATTTCTAAAGTGGAGAAAGGTATGAAATTTAATAGGGATTTAAATTCTTGTAAGAAAAATGATGAGACTTGTGTATTGGGAAATGTGACGCTAGCTTTCTCAAAAATAAACTTCTCGATTCACTACTCTTTATCGGCTCTATGTGTAATTTGGCGTAAGAGTGTTTGTTGTAATCCGAGAAAGAAGTAGACAGACTGTGTGTAATTTGGTATAAGAGTGTTTGTTGTATTCCAGGAAAGAAGTAGACAGAGTGGGTGATTATGAAGAAAATCCCATCAGAGCAAAATAATTTACAAAGGAGAAAAATGGGAGGACCAAGGAAGAGAACCAAGCCTCCAAGTCATCAAGCATTGAAACAGAATGTGGATTTATGGAGAATTTTTGAGAATGTCGGTATGGTCTCATCTTTCCAATCCCTGAAAGGATACAATGAGAACCTAATGACAAAGTTTACCAACTCCTGGAGGAAGGGAAGCATCACCATTGGTGTGGTGAAGTTGGAGGTAACCACAAGATTCATTACAGAAGCTACGGGTCTGCAAAATAATGGGCTTAAAGTTGCAAAGAAAAGCGGGGCAGACTATCTAAAGTTTGTCAACAAATTCCTGCATGAAGGAGAGAATCTCAAGAGATTTCAGAACGGGTATGCAAGATTGGAACTCCCTCCTCCCTTTGCTTTAGTTAGCTTGTTTTTTATGTGATACTTTACTCTTAAGGGTAGGTATATGTTGGTACATGCGTACCATTTCCCCCTGCTAAACCACATTCGACATTGTGAGAGAATCAATTTTCCTTTCTATCTGTTGTCCTCCATGTAGCTTAATATCGAGAAGGGCGCCAGTCCTCCCCTCCACGAAGGTCTCATGCTAACCTTGTATAAGTGTTCCCTGGCGTTGAATCCTCGTGGCAACCCTTTAGTTGGTAGAAATGAGAACCCTGATCATTTTGAAGAGGATATTGAGGAAAACCCTGCTACTATTGAAATCCTAGCTAAGGAACCTATCCCTCACTAGCCTCCTACAATTGCTACTAGGAGGGTGCTTATCCCTACTAAAAGTAACTTTCTTGTGGCCAATGTGTCAAACCCCTCAACTCCGATGTCGCAAAAGAGTGAGGAAAAAAGAATTTTTGAAATTGAGCACATTAGAGCTATGCCAGATAAAAGGAAACATTCGCCTTTGTTGTTGGAACTCCCCAAGGCTAAGAAACCTAAAAGAGAATTAAATCCTAGGGATTTAATTAATATCATTGAGAAAGGGACTCAAAATGAGGAGGTGAAGGAAACTTTGCAAGTGGAAGGGAGTGGAGGTAGTGGGGGGAGAAGGTCGGCTCGCTTGGCTAAAGCAGCCTCAAAGGATAAAAAAAGGAAAACAAAAAATGATAGTGTGTGAGGAGGAGTACCTAGGGTATGAAGAGTTTAAAGCCCAAGAGGAAGAAGACTCTGAGGATATGTACTTTGAGGACTCAGCTTATGAGATGGGAGAAGATGGTTTGGAGGAGGATAAGGAAGCTAAAGAAATAGGGGAAACTTGATACCTTGAAGATGTTGGATGAGACTAAGGGACCTGATTCGAGAGAATACATTACACTCATGGGTAAGTATGGGGACCTGTTGAAGAAATCCAATTAATGGCTTGTTGTAGCTACTTGTTATTGATGAGTTTTTTGTCCTTTAGTTTTAACATCTCAGACTATTATTTTAGTATTGCTATGATATGGTGGAATACCACTTGGGACACTGTTGACTTAATTAATGGTTTATGTAGAACTAATTATACTAGTAAAAACTTACTATTTTTTATTAGTACTTGTTGGACTATGGTTACTATTTTAAATGTTGGCCTGCATGCCAATGTTGATGTTTTTTGGGTTGCTGGTGGCGTTGTTTCCCACCTCTCTCTATTTCCTTTTTGTTTGCTGCTATAACCATGGGATCAGGGCCCTTCTTTACTTATCAAATAAAAAACATGCAATTTGTAGGTAACATGAACAATTGTAATCCTAATCCTAATCCTAATTGAACCCTAATCGTAACCCTAACCCTGATTGAACCCTAATCATAGTTGTAACCCTAAACCAAACGTTAACTTTAACCTCAAGCTTTATCTTAGAACTCTAACCTTAATTAAACACCAATTGAACCCCAACCCTAACCCTAATTGAACCCTCATCCTAACATAAACTTAACTTTAACCCTAACCTCGTATTTGAATTTTATCTTAAAACCATAAAACTAATTAACTCCTAATCCTAACCTAACCTAAACCTTAATCATAATTGAACCCTAACCTTAATTAAGCGCTACACTTTATTCAATTATAGTGCTTTTACTTTTAAAAAATAAATACATAGAATTATTGAGTAGTATAGTTGAATTTCAGTTTGTTCCTTAAAATTATTAAATATTGTATACCTTGGAATTTCCTACTGCTCTAAGTGTGCAAAATAACTAAGAAACATGAATAACAAAACACCAAGGACACCTCAAGATTAGCCAAAAGAGAGTTACAACGAAAATGAATGCAAATAAAATGAAACACAAACACTTTTACCTCCCTTGTTGTTGAAACTTCTTTGATTGGCCCTTGCTTGGATTGGTTGTGTGCTCCTTAGATGATAGTTTGAATGTCTATAATGCAAGCTTCAATATGCAAAATGATGGACAAAGATGGTTGAATGATTGAAAAAGGCTTGGACAGCATGTAGTTATGAGAGTGCAAAGTGTTGAGAATGCAAAATGACAGCATAAGGGTGCAAGATAGCTAAGTGTTGTGAGAAAGCAAATGGGCAGCATAAGGTTGCTCAAATGAAGAAGTGTTGTAAATGCCCCTGAGGAGGGGGGTATTTATAGAAGAATTTGAATTCTCTAGAGAATTCAAGGGTCAAGATTGATCCAACAAGGCCAAGATGAAGGGCTATGGTGGGTTGAGAACCCACAAGCCCTCACATCTTGACATGTGGAGGGTGAAGTGGACAAGAGGATATGAGGTGGAGATGAGTTGTCAAAAAGGTACATGAGGTGGAAAAGGACATGCACCTTGGGGGATGAGAGGATTTCCACAAAAAGGGATTTCTTGTCCCCAAGTGGGAGTGAAAGGGACTTTTGAGGAATTTTAGAATTCCTCAAAAATCTACATGGGAAAAGGAAAGGTGGTTGGGGATATAAATGTGAATTAAAAATTCACATTCATAGGATAATCTAGAGGATAAAAGGTGGGCTCCAAAAAGGTGGGACTTGGTCACATGTGGAGATTGTGACAAGTCCAAGGTTGGTCACATGTGGAGATTGTGACAAGTCAAGGTTCTAGAAGCTTGGAAGGATGATGGAATGAATTAAAAATTCACACATATAAAGGAGAGGAATCTAGGACAAATAAAAAGGAATTAAAATTCCTTGGAGAATGATTATGCGTAATTAATTTATAATTAGAGGATAATTAGGGGCTACTAGGATTAAAAGCCAACTTGCAAAAGTTGGAGGATGTGACACATCCTAATCCAAGGATTAGGCATGTGCACATCATAATGAAGAGATTAGGAAATGGATTAGGATTAGATAGAAATGACATGTGAGGAATTAAATAAATGTAATATTTATTTAATTTTATTTGATGAAAAGAGGATTAAGGAGGGTAAGGTATTTAATTATTAATTAAATACCTTAGGGATTGGCAGAATTAAATATATTAATTAAATAATAGGAATATTATTTAATTAACTCGGATAAGAGGATGTTTAGGCGAAAAGTGATAAATTTGGATAAATTAAGTGTCCAAATTTGGATGTCTACATTTTGCCCCTCTTTGAGATGGTGCTATGAAGTAGCATCATTTCAAAGAATATTAAAATATAGAACCTAGAAGAAGATGGTTAGATTGGAAAAGATGCCCCAGTCATCAAAGGGATGACTAGGAGGAAAGACGATGGGGGTGAAGATGAAGAGTAGGGATTGATGCCCCCTCGAGAGGACATGCGGGTTAAAGAGAACACGTGTGTGCTCTCGAAAGAGATGATGTGATGAAAGGGGAGATGAGGAAGATGAGGCAAGGTGATGGGGAAGAGAGTAAGTGATATGGAAATGGATGAAGCACAAATGGAGTTGAGGACAAAAGGTGATGTTGCCCCAGTCAAGGTACAAGCCAAAATGGGTTGAGGATGGATGGAGTGTTGTCAATGACGGATTGAAGGATCCCGAAACAACACGAGGATAGGGAAGGATACATCCCACTGAGTGGTATTGATGAGGGAAGGATACATCCCAAAACACCACTAAAGGATAGGGAAGAACAACTCCCGATGATGATGATGAAAGTGTTGTTGATGAGGGAATGATACATCCCAAAACAACACCAAAGGGATAGGGAAGAATACCTCCTGATGATGATGATGAAAGTGTTGTTGATGAGGGAAGGATACATCCCAAAACAACACCAAAGGGATAGGGAAGGATACTAATGGATGATGACGATGATGGGTCAAGGCTGGTAACAAGACTGAGAAGTAGACCAAGGATATGATTAGATGATTCGGGCTAAGTGGAATGGATGGAGATTGGATAGAGATAAGGATGAAGGATGAATGATGAATGGATGGGGGGATACATGCAAGACGATAGAATGGAGAATGAGATGCAATTCTAAATGCAATTTATCATCTTTGGAGCACTGGTTTTTGCTATAGCATCAAACACAAGACACCAGGGTATGAAGAACCAAGGCGAATTAGTGTCTAATGCATAAAACAAACACAACAGACAACAAGGCTATCCCAACACCCCAAAGTCACAAAGACCTTGGTCGGACCCGGTATGGAGATAACCACAAGCACAAAAGGATGCCCCAACATAACACAAGACCTCGGGGATCTTGGTGGGTACTACGTGGGACAATCAAGAAGACAAAAATAGACATAAAAAGATCAAGATATGCCCCTATATTGACCAATCAAAACACACCATAATATGATGGATTATGGCAGTCTTGACAAGTGATGATAGGGAGCTCAAATGATAAACAAAATCCAAAAGTATCAAAATATCACAATCAATTTCAAACGTCCATTGCCATAGGATCAAGGGGATGGATGGGATTGATGAGGTCTGTTAGGAAGGATGCATCCTGTTGAGACCAAATATGATGGATACGAAACTAAAAGATCGATATGACGCAGGATGTTCAAAATCGATTGGATCTCATGATACAAGTGGATCTCGTTTGTTAAGAACCAGCTAGATAAGGGCATAGCTTGATGGCACGACACAAGGAAGACAAGACATGGGACTGACAAAACCTAAAGACCTAGGGGCTCGGGGGCCGATCAAAGATTAGTCTTGCCTACGTGAAAGCGCAGAGCCCTCGTAGTTCAGTGAAAGGTGGACGACTGACCAAGATGGAGACCTTGATGGATGGTAAAGACGGGATAGACGATAGGAACAAGAGTTGAAGACTAATGATGGAACCCCGGGGGCGGATCAAATGATCGACCTTGCCTACGTGAAAGCACAGGGGCCACGTAGTTCGACTAACGACCGACAACAAATGATGGATGAAAGAGGATGAGATGACCCTAGATGAAGGGGATAAAATGATTGGACTGACACGATGGGACAAGATAGATGAATGATGAAGTGATAAGATAAATGATGTTGGACGATAGTGACTATATAAAGCTTCAGGGATGGGATAGTTATCCAAATCATCAAAGATGAAGTGGGAAAATGACATGCCATATAGATGAATGGTGAAATGATGAACGATGAGATAGAAAAAATGTGCAAACGAAGCAGAAGTGATGACGATAAGATGGATGACATTGGATTGCATGGGGTAAAGCCTATAGCTAGATACCAATGACAAGGGATTAGGAGATGGGATGAGGGGAGAGAATGGGGGGAGGAAAAGGGATTGTTTGGGTGGATTGGATAGAGGGATAAGGATTTGGATGAGGAAAGGGTGACCAAATGGATAGATGACTGATGCATGGAACAGGTGGAAGATTACTCAGAATGAGTAAATGATTGATCAAGATTATGGAATGAGAGTTTGAAATGATAGAAAGAGGTTTGATGAATGAAGTGAGATAATAGGAGGTTCGATGAAGTGTTGAGATGAAAGTTCGAAGCAGATGAGTGAATAGATGTATTAGAATGGATGAAAGGGACCAAATTGAAGAAGATGGAGGGAGGGACCTTAAGACTTTGTTGCAGATGGATGAAAGCCCAGATTAGGGGTTTGGCTAAGCTCAGATTGGGATAAGATTAAAGCTCAGATGAGGATTGGATCGAAGATGAGAATGATTGAAGGATATGATTGAATTGATTCTACACCGAGTTCTAGGGATTTAAGGGATGTAAGGTGTTGACAAGCAGATTTTTCCCGATTTGGCAATTTTCAAAAATTGTCAAATTTTGCCATTTTAGGAAACCTCATGGATAGACGTTTGGGAGTCCCAATTTTTTCCAAAAAATACCCACTGGTGAGATAGGATGAATTGCCAACAAACATCCCAGATTCAAGATATGCATTTTGAGTTATGAGCAAAAATAATTTTTCAAAAAACACTAAATTAGGATTTTGGGGGTCAAGATGAAACTTTGAGGCCCCAAAAATGGGTCAAAACGGAGTCTAACCAGTTTTTACAATACTAATTGAGAATCCACTCGTTAGCTCATAACGCAACCACCTGTCAAATTTCAGCTCAAACGGACACCCGAGTCAAAAGTTATGGCCTCCGGAAGTGTCGGGGTAAAAATTGAAAATCGATTTTGAAAAATCGAAGACATGGGTTTTGTTCGCGGAGAAAAATGAGGAACTGGGTCGAAATTAGTTTGGAAAAAAAGTCCAATTTAAAGCGAAGTGTGCGGGGTAGAAGCCGGGCCTTGTCTGCTGGTGGCAGTGAGCAAATGCCAGTGGGAGCGTCATGCTTGTGAGGCCGGAGCCACACAGCAGAACAGAGGCACCCGTCATGCTTAGTGGGAGGCCTTGCCCCGCTCCTTGGTGACGCCTCCTACTTGGAGACGCTACCTCCCAGCTCCTTGTGGAGGAGCCAGCTAATCTTGGTGATTACCGCCACCTGCTTGGCCGAGTGAGGAGAAGTCTGCAGGCGGTCTGTATGTGGGAGGAGGAGGGGGAAGGGGAAGGGGAGGGGTAAGCGTGGGAGGAGTGGGATGGGGATGGGGAAAAAAGGGAGGGGTAGGGAAAATAGGGGGAGGGTGGGATGGGTAGGTGGTAGGGAAATAGGATGGGGGGATGGGAAAAGAGGATGGGGGGATGGGTAGAAAAATAGGATGGAGGGATGGGAAAATAGGATGGGGGGATGGGTAGGAAAATAGGATGGGTAGGGATAGGAAAGTAGGATGGGGGGTTAGGAAAATAGGAGGATGGGTAGGGAAAAAGAGGAGGGGAGGATGGGGTTAGGTTGGAAAACGGGATGGGGGTTAGGAAAATGGGATGGGGGATGGGAGGGATAGGAAAAATAGGGGGATGGGGGAAAATAAAAGGGATGTGGGGGGAGAAAAATAAGGGATGGGGGGAAAAGGGGGGAGGTAGGGAAAAATAGGGGGATGGGGGGATGGGTAGGGGATAGGATGGACAAAAGGAGAAAGACGGATGATAGACGATAGAGGACCAAAGTGATGATGGAACCCCGGGGGCGGATCAAATGACCGACCTTGCCTACGTGAAAGCGCAGGGACAACGTAGTTCGACAAGACCAAAGACAAACAATGGATAAAAGATGATGGATGATGATAGGATAAGTGGATAAAAAGATGGGATGGATACAACAAGATAGGATAGACCTGGTGGATTGAAGAGGATGATGACGATCACATAAAGCTCAGGCTGGGATAGTTATCCAGATCGGTAAAATGACTTGGGGGGATGATGTGATAGATAGAGGAGGGATGAAAAGTGAT